>VKOC01046584.1:0-153101 GCA_009364415.1 Spea multiplicata | reverse complement strand
TTTGCACTAACCAGGGAAAAAATTCCTTCTTGACCCCAAAATGGCAGTCAGATTTCTCCTTGGATCAATAAGCTGTTTCCCCATAATTAAAGATTATATCCCCGAATATTATGTTTTTCCAAGTATCCATCCAGTTGCAGTTTAAACGTCGGTACAGACTCTGATAAAACTACATCTGCGGGCAGAGAAATCCTTATTGTCATCACTGTAAAAAACCCTTTCCTCTGCTTAAGTCTAAGTGTTGAGGTTGAAAGTCAAGATTACTTTATACAAAGTATCACGTCATGAAATGGCTTGTGACGTCACACATGAGCAGTTGGCTTTATTATAGACAGTAGAATTTTGCTCATGTATACCATAACATTACGGCACCACAGCTAAAACACTACACATATATCTTTAATCTCACTTTAAGCATAAAAGGTCCTTACAGTGTACTATAATTTTTTTCAACCAAATTTCTACAACAAATTACATCTCATCCGTTTAGAGTGTAATGTTTCCTACAGTCCATCGTTTAACCTTATTGCTTATTTTGTACATTTTTATGTAACTGTAATTGTTTTAAAAACTTGTACAGAATTTAACATTGGGGTTAAACACGTGTAGTTTTTATAATTTATCAAATGGAGTTGCACAGCAGTTATATAGAAATGTTTTTAAGTGCCTTAAAGAAGAGTTGTAAAAACATTTTCGGCACCCCGATTTTAATAAATAATGCTATGTCTGCTTCCTTGGATCTTACAGGAACAATACCAGTTTCTATTCAAGGCAATACTGAGTCTTGTGAGCACAAGGCAGGAAGAAAGCCCTCTGGCCTGCATGGAGAGCAATGGATCAGCCGTACCAGATGGAAACACATCAGAGAGCTTGGAGTCTTTGGAATAATTATGAAAATCACACAGTTGTCCCACGTGTTTGAAATCAAGGCAAAATCGGATGGCACAGATATAATAGGTTTACATTCCATCAGCAACTAAGCTGTCACCTGTGACTTTACCCTCCATCTACAATTAATAATGTGTGCCTTTTGAAAGACTTTTTGTAATCTGTCTGTAATGTCAAGAATAATTTGAGCAATGTTTGCAGTGTTGCTGTGAATGGCATTAGGCCTGGTTGCCACAGTATTACGTTTCCTACTAAAAGTTTTTAACTATTTTAACTATATTTATAGGTGTACACATTTTACACTTTCATTTTTTATTGTCGCATCAAAGTGCAGAAAGTCTTGAGTTCTCTAGGATTTCCGTTGCTTTTATGTGGGATTGTAAATAGTACCGTGTTTGCTCGTTTATAAGACGAGGTTTTTTCAGAGCAAATGCTCTGAAAAATACCCCTCGTCTTCTAATCGGGGTCGTCTTCTAATCAGACCTCAAATAGAGGTCTGATTATGAGACTAAGATCCAGATCCCCCGCACCGCTGCAGGGGACCTGGATCCTCCTGTCTCCCCCATTTAACACCCCACACACACTTACCGGTACCGGTGCTTCCTGCTGTATTGCCGGGGCAGCGGGTTGACGTCTACGCGATGCGCGTAGACAACATCCGCTGCAGCCGGAAGGAGGTGTGGCTAGCAGCCAGGGTTGTCTGCGTCCGTCGCGCAGACCTTCCCCGACTGTCAGAGATCAGAGTTCTCTGACAGTGCGGCACCGGTGCGGGGAACTCTGATCCCTGACAGCCGGGGAAAGTATGCGCGACGGACGCATACAAACCCCCGCTGCCAACTCCACCTCCTTCCGGCTGCAGCGGAAGGAGACGTCAACCCGCTGCCCCGGCAATAGAGCAGGAAATTGGAAGCACCGGTAAGTAAGTGTGTGGTGTGTCTGTTGTGTGTGTGTTGTGTGTTGTGTGTGTTAAATGGGGGCATAGGGCATTTCTGGAATGCCTTATACCCCTATATGCCACTCTGTCATTTAGGGGGTTAAAATGCATATTATGGGGCAGAGTGGCATATAGGGAGTTATAAGGCATTTCAGGAGGCAGAGTGGCGTTAAGGGGGCATTTAATAGAGCACTCTGCATCCTGAAATGCCGTATACCTCCCTATATGCCACTCTGCCCCATAATATGCCTTTTAAACCCCTAAATGCCAGAGTGGCATATAGGGGTATAAGGCATTTTTGGAGGCAGAGTGCTCTATACAATGCCTTTTAACTCCCTTAATGCCACTCTGCCTCCTGGAATGCCTTATACCTCCCTATATGCCACTCTGCCCCATAATATGCATTTTAACCTCCTAAATGCCAGAATGGGATATAGGGGTATAAGGCATTTCTGGAGGCAGAGTGGCACATAGGGGGTTAAAAGGCATATCATGGGCCACAGTGCCATATTGGAGTGGCAAGCCTGGGGGCAGATGTGCGTAACTGGGGGACAGGTTGGAAAATACAAGGAAATAAAAACAAAAAAGTATTTTTCTCAATCATAGCTTTTATTAAAAAAATAGTTTACATGAATTAACATTTACTAGTAAAACTTTTTTCCTTTAGGGTCGTCTTATATTCAGGCTTTTTCTTTTTTTCCTAAGTTAATATTCAGATTTTGGGGGGTCGTCTTATAATCCGAGTCGTCTTATTATTGAGCAAATACATTTTAACACTTTACCATTTTGAGATAACATCTGTTCCTCTGTAGGAGAAATAACCTGACAATTGCTGTACATATTGTAATAGTGGCATGGACCAAATTTATATTTATAATTGTAGATTTTTATATTTTACTACAAACCGTTTTACTAGTTGATTTGTAACTTCATTGTTATCATGATGTATTTGGTATGTTTTTATTTTAACAAATTTCCCAATCTTTTGACTTGCATCCTTAATCGAATATCTTTAATGTATTTGCATGTAATGTTAACACTCTGTGAGAAAGAAATAAACTTCTTTTACATATGAATATATGTGCACAAGGTTCTTTAATAACTGGAAGGACAATAGGCTTGACATTGTCTATCACCCCATTCATATAAATAAACCTTTTAAAACATAACAACATTGACTATGTGTGCTAGGCCCATCTGCTCACCAAAGGCAGGTCATCCTGTTGGGAGATCGGGCTCACGGTGTGCGTCCAAGTGTATACAGCCAGCAGTTACTCGCAGAAGAACCAAACCTCGGAAATGGTATTTTTATGGCAACATTGACTAGATAGGGAAGAAGAGATACGTATAACTTTTTAAGGAGCAATCGTACCATGTGCTTGTTTGCAGATTTACTTTTGAATTATGGATTTGTCCTAAAACTGTTAACAAAACAATTTATACATTGACACGCTTACAGTTCTGCACAACCTTTTCCTGTATTTTCACCCGCTGCACATTCATAAATCATCACCAATTATGCAGTTGTATAAAAGAGTCTGATACCACTTGGACTGGAGACATTTAGGTACGATCATAAGGTTATGCTTACTGAACACGTGCTTTATGATTCAAATATTTTTCATTTTTTCCCCATTATTGTAACCTACTTTTGAGTGTCCTGGAACTATATCCATTTTATTAATTACATAATGACTACTGAGATCACCTTTACAAAAAAGAAAGACACACAGGTCCCTTAAATAAATGCTATTTTGTGAGGCAAAGATATATTTTTTTTTAATTGTGCATTTTAATTAAATAAAACATTTAATATATCTGATATTAAAGCCTTTCTTTACGTGTGGACTCGTCATGTATCTCATATATTAACATTTTAAAAACCCTGAAAAGATGCTTAACAGCTTAAACAACCCAATGAAAACACACTGACAAATCGTTACTCTGCCTTAATTAACGGGCATTTTTTAATTTTACTAATAAGTTCACTTTAACAATATTTCTTTAAATGTACTGGGTTATATCAGTGCTACCTTCCCTTTAATAGAATGTTTGATGATGCAGCTTATTGTGAGCTCAGCTCATTGACACCGCGGCAGACATGTTCATATGCTATTGATCTGTGGTGACAAACTGCTGATCTGTGTTGATCTACATTGACCCACTGCTGATCTGTGTTGATCTACATTGACCCACTGCTGATCTGTGTTGATCTGGAACACAGAAACACTGTGATTTCAAGAACTGGGATACATTTCCAAAAAAATGGTCTGTAATTTTCTCTCATGCAAGTGATTTGGTTACAAAATGTCTCTAACGAAGGCTGGACATTGATAGGACTACAAACTAGACACACGCTAGAAAGAAAGTAGACAGAGGTAGAAGTGGCCATACATTAACAGACATATGTGACAAGGCTTGTGGAAGTAACTGATGCCTGATGGATAGTTACTGGCAGTAATGGACTTCATGGCAGACTTTTCAATAACATTGCATTGACATAATTTTTCCAAGAAGCCTTGTGGGCACTTTTGCTTTTCCTACCCCTGCTCACACATGCAGGGGTAGGAAAGTGAATGCATGTATATATATGTGTGTGAATAGGTGAAATTAGTAAAGGAGGATACAGGGGTAAATACCCTGTATCAGATGTTTTAAGTTTGTTGATGTTAGCTGTCTGGGGATGTCTGGACACAATAAATTAATACAATTAAATATAAGATATTATTATGAAAATAGCAGCAAAACATTGAGAGACTTCAGCTATTACAAGGACTTACACAGTCGCCATTACATCAGATTCTCATCAGTTGACAGTTTGTATTTGAATAGTCAAAGAAAATGACACATTTTTGTGTAACATTAACAGTTAGATAGTGAATTGTAAGTATAACTAACATGCTGTATGTTATTTTCCTTTGTGCATTTTGTAGTATAGTGAAATAGTGATTATACCTCTATCATATAGTAAAGATCATATAGTATAACTCTATCGTCTTTAATAACCTCATATATAAGTAACTTATTTCAATTAGCTATGTATAACCATGTATTTTAAGCATATTTGAGTGATTAAAAGACCTAATTCTGGCTGTATTGAAAAAGTGTCCTGCTCCTAACGCTGCTCTGGTTATTAATTAAGAGGGTTGTGACTTTTTCCACTTGGTAATTACACCGACCCATACTCTGTCTGTGGTGCCAATGCATCTTATCGATGAAAATTGCAAATCCTGCAATGGACATTTGCGACTCTCTTTTAATCTGATCCACTTATCATTTGTTGAATCAGCTGTTGAGCAAAAACAACTGCGTAATAGGGACAAATACACCTTATTTTCATCCACTATACACCTACTGATAGGATGTTTCTTTACTTCTTCACCAGTAAGCATTGCTAGAGACTAGGGGTAATGTAGATAGTGCTATACCCAATAAGATTGGACATTCACCATGAGTGGCCCATTATAATGTATAGGTAAGTCTGAGAGTTTAAATGATCTCCTAACCAGAACTCTCATAGTTCACTGACCTTAATTCAGTTAAAAACATACGCTTAATGGTGCTGTCTGCTTTACACACATTTGCATGCAAACGATAGATCGACCATTTTTAATCACATAAGGTAGCCGTAATTTCTCTGCTTTTGACCTGTAATCTCATGCAGTATACACATTTTTGAATTCTATTTCTCATTAAAGCCAGGGAAAAAGAAACCTGATGTTGATTCTAAATGCAAGCAAACAGAGAAGTCATCTTCTGTAGCATCTAGGACCAACAAGAAACCACCTGAACAAGACAAGGATTGCCTGGACCTGGACAGCTTTCTCACTGTAAGCATTCTATGGATGAATATAATAATTGTCAGTAATTATTTAAAAGCAAAAAGTAATGGAACCAAAATTGTGTGCAAGACACAGTCTATTATTTTAAGTTTTGGTATAAAATATAGATTTCTCCTTTAATTAATTCATTTTAAGCACAAGGCAATTGTACAATGTTTTTATACATTAGCACAAAAAATATTCAACCTTCTTCTTATTTAGTGCAAGGAGTTGATGAGGCCAGTAAAAGGATATCTCAAAAGACTAGAGGGTTTTAAACCTGGAAAAAAGAAAAAGAAGATCCATACCTGCCTGAGGAGACTTGGTGACCACATTGCAGCATGCGTTAGCAGCTACACCAAGGCACAAGCAAAGATCTGGAAAAAGTAAACACTCCGTCAACAAATTCTATATTGTGCAACCATAACAGTGACTTACAACTTAATAGAACTCAGCTCATCAACCTTTCATTTTTATTCCAGAAATCTGTGGATTTTCATATCAATGTTCACAGAATTTGATTTTAGAACCTTGTACAGTATTTTCCGGATGGAGCAGAACACAAGAATCCAGGAAAAAAAAGGTATTATTACACCTTTCTCTAGCATGTTTAAGTCTCTCCAGTAGACCACTGGCAGTTTTCAGGGACGGGCTATCACAACCCAGTGATAAATGTGCCTAATCAGTCTGTTAGCCAACATGTGTTATTTCCTATGACGCAGTATAACTCTTGCTTTCAGGAGCAAGAGAAAGAGAAATTCATCACTAATTCAGATGAGCATTGTGCTAATCAAAATATTTTCTACAGTTCTCCCTGCGCTATAAAATGCCTTTTTTGATCATCTATCAATAGTGTCCTTTGTGGTACTGATTATCCTCTGATCTAATAAAACAACCTTTCTCTCTTGATAGAGAGAGTTATGTGGACAGATCCCAGATCCAATAAGAGGCCATATTGCGAATGCAACCTGGATCAGAATTCAACAGAGTACAATGGATATCATGATGGGTAAGTTATGGGAAGTTAGGATCAGTATGTATCAATATTATATAAAGATGAGAATACTTATAATATTCAACTGTATCTGCTGATTTATATCACCTGTAACAAAAGTCAAGGAAGGTCATATTTCATATCAATGGCATTATGTTTGAGTATTATATTCAATAAACTAAATGAATCATTCAACTTATTTATCATAGTAAATACATTGAATGCAGTTTAAAGCAAGGAAGGATGGTTTTCAAATATAGTTTGGAACATTAAGAATGTTCCCTTTTACCTTGAGATTAGTGTAACCCCCTACATTCTACCTGTCATGATTACCTAAAGGGGTGTGTGTTGTCACACAGCATTCTTCCTGGTTTTGTATTAATGACCTGCTATAAAAGTTATTAACAAGCCCTAAGGGATCATTTCATCTACAAAAACGATAGTGACTCAGGGTATGTGAGCATGGGACAGAGACACTAGGGCATCGAGGGAGGTAGCAGAAAGCATGAAAGGGAGAAACGGGCAATGAACACATGGATGATGGCTGAAGGAGAGCCAAAGGGGAGTTTTTCTTTAGCACTCAAGAAGTAAACATTTCAGATTTACAGAAACGTTCTTTTCCTGTACACCAATTGGCAGCCACTGATTGGTTTATTCCTTCTTTCTATCTTTCGCTCATTCTCAATGAAAGATTGTAATAAGTTTGGGTAGATCTTCAGGATTAAATACTGTCTTTTTCCTTTCACGTTCTTTATGTCTTTTGTGTTTGCAGTGCACCTGCTTTAAATTCTAATCTAATGAATGCCTTTTTTGTCTGGCGTTTAACAAAAAATATATCGTACACAAAAATGTATTTAGTCTACTGCTTACATTACTATAGAATAGGAAAGCCACAGCATTTGATATCGATTTTTTACCATTCTTTTTAGGTATCAGAACAAGAGAATAAAGTTAGAAGAATTCTAACTTCCCGTTCAGTGCCATGATGACGACAAACAATGAGATATAGCTGGCACCTTTCACAGTATTGACGAGAAGCATGATTATAGTGAAGATTTATAATATTAAATAATAAATACTTAGCATGCACTTAGCTTTAGGAGTGCAAAATCAAATAAAGAAATCAAATTTGTGCTATTGTCTCGCTGTGACTTGTTGCATGGGAAAGCTCTTCATTCACATAAGAGTAACACAGACGCTTATAAGAAACATTTTTAAAAGCAGTATCTGGTTTTCTACCATGTGATATGATATCAAATTTTATATCATTTTAGAATTATTTCAAGGAAGGCTTTGGGCATTCAACTGTACTAGGAATGTTCAACTCAGTATTTAGTGATAACAATTGTTGCATACAGCAGAGGAGGTGGAACAGTCAATACAAATGTGTAAGGCTTCTTGAAAAATCACCCTACTAACTGAACTATACATCACGCAGGCCACAAATTATTTACAAAAAAGCGGATACTCTAAAAACCATATTAGCACCGAGCGTACTCCCTAAGAACACTGAATCACAAAAAAGGGGCAATTTTTTGAGCACAAAACCCAAAGGCTTCTTCACATGCGGTCATTGCAAAATGTGTACATATCTACCTAAAAAAACGGAGAGCTTTATAGGTAACAATACAAGGAATACATATAATATCAAACATTTTATAAACTGCAATTCCAAAAACGTGGTATACCTTTTAGAATGCCCATGTGGGCTACAATACGTCGGAAGGACTATTAGACCACTAAAGGAACGTATTTTGGAACATATAGGCAACATAAGGAACCAAAGCATTAAACACAGTGTACCCAAACACTGTAATTCTTGCCCACGCTTCTCCATGGAGACACTAAAAATCATGGGTATAGATTGGGTACCCCCGAATTGGAGAGGGGGCAACAATATAGAACATCTATCAAAAAAAGAAACCGAATGGATTTTCAAATTAAGGACATACAAAAAGGGCGGTCTGAACTTAGAAATAGACATTGTGTCTTTCTTGTAGAAACATCAAATATGCCCCCATTTTCACCATTGGATTCTTGGTTAATACGTTTGCGCACAAATAATTAATCCTATGGATGAATCACCAGAAAACATGAGAAGACACGATCAAGACTTAAAGAACTTATTCTAATAAAATAGGTCTCCTCAACACGATTGAGAAACATTTAGTAATATATAAACACAAATTATAATAATGATGAAAATAAATAATAAAAAAACACATATAAAAACGAAATCAGAAAACACAAATCTTCACTTACGCATTACAGCATAAGATTATAGACAAATAAATAAATAAATATTTAGAAATATTAATATATGACAAATACATTAACTCACTTGGGCACTACACTTGAGGATAATATTCACTCCTTTTTTATGTACACTTTCCATACATAAAAAGATATTACCTTCTCATGGGCTTATGAGAGTTATGAGTTCCATTCCACACTTTACGTATAACTGTTTATCACCTTTATCCATTTCTTTCTCTTTGTAAGGCTCTATCTATAATATTGGATGGACTTATGTAAACAGTACAAACTTAACTATGCTGATTACCTAAATAGTATATTATATATCTTATATCCCTTTATCCCTGGATCTCCCCATAATCTCTATATCGTATATCCCTTTATCCCTGGATTTCCCCATAATAATTTTTACCAGTCGATCGTGATACATATATATGAGGAACCCCCTTGAAATCCGTCCCTCCGAGTTTTTAAATAAAATCAACATATCTAATCTTTTATTTTTTCTCTGGGATATGTAATCCCTCACTGCACGTAGATTCAAGAAGAAAATACATATCCGATACAATGTATAGGAAGGAAGGAACGGAGCAAGAAAATATACACACCAATGGGACATACAGCATGCACGCACGCGGCAGAATGAATACGTGATGACGTGACGGCAATAGACGGACGGAACGAAAAGAACACAGACGATGCAATCGGGGGGATATAAAAAGGAAGAACACGACTCGGCCACAAATATACCTCCTGAGGAAGCCTCCAAACGGCGAAACGCGTTGAGGATTATTCATTTGGACTTGATTTGCTTCTTTTACTTTTTTTAAACATATTTTTATTTATTTTATTTAACCATTGTTCAAGTACTTTTTTAGCACACCTTTGTAAACACCTATATGGTGTAGTTACTGACAAGTGTGCGGTAAGGGCTTAGTCCCATATTAAATTATCCCATTTTATCCCGCTTTTTGGATCTATCTGCAACACATATCTAATGAACACCCACAATCAATTATAAGCACTTGCACTTTATTCATACGTATACCGGAGTATTGAAGAAAACTCCGTTTGGTGGAAACCAGCACAACCTCCTAGGAACCTCACCTAAGGATCGACTCCACTGCAGGACGACAAATCAGATGAGCTTGATATCCCTCGACTAAATGTGAGTGCACTACCACACAGCACACATATCGATGGTAATGGTATCACCCTATTAGATTTTCTTCTCTTGCATACACGTGGAGCCAAGGATTCCATACACACACAGAGGAGTGGTTGTGATATACGCGCTTAAAGTTTATCTACATTGTGAGTGCATTCATTGAAATTCAGTGCCGGAGTTAAATTGTTTTTACTTTATCACACTATATATTTTTTTTTGTTTCTTCTTCCTTTCCCACATCGGTATATGAACCATTCGAGATCGCGGTTTTAAGCGCCCCTAGACAGAAGTCAATTTTACAAGGATCTGTGGCAACCAGAGCATTGTGTATGTTTAGTCTTCATCAGAGCCTCCATGGGCTTGCTCTCAACAGAAGAGGGCTCAGTTATCAGCAGCAGACATGTAACACCACCACACAGTACAGAACGCAACCTCAGCCTACTCACCCAGCCGCTTTCAACATGCTCACTAGACTTGTGCATTTGTTTTCACACAAACTTTAGTTTAAACGAAAATTGTCTGTTTTGTGCGTTCGAAACAAAGACGATCTCTGGCAAAACAAAATCGAATTGCAAAAGTGTCAAAAATGTGTTAAAATTGAGGTAAAGTGAGAGGGACTATAATCAGCAGGGTACATAAAGTGGTAGAAGTAGATCAAAAATTGATGGTTATGGCTGTGGTTGATGATGGGTCCAACAATCTGTGGGATTTTTTTTCTTGTTTTTATTTCACTCTGGCCGATCAGCATTTACAAGGGGAAAGCATTAGTTATATAAGTGTGCTGATGCCATTTACATTTTTCAGTAGCAGTTACAGACTGAACGTGAGGCAGTGATAGAGAGATTAAGGTTAGCAGAGGCTGATAAATGCTCATTGCACACCTTATGGCAAGTTAAGTAGTTTATTTGAATGCAGAAAATGTACTGTTGGGTGGATTGGAGAAGCTGTAGTGACTACTATAGTGTATTTCAGGGAATGCAGCAGACATTTTTTCCCCCTGTTGCCGAGTAAGTTTAGCTAATGAGGCAGTCGCCTATTAATGCTAGTACCAGTGAAACACGTAGTTTGTGGACAAGGTATTTTTGTATTGCCTATCATCTCATCTATTAGTCTTCATTGATAAATATTGGTGATAACAGGCATTCTACTGGGCTTGCGTAAAAAGTATGACTGTTTTAAATTTAAAACGTTACTAGTATTACCGAGTACTACTCAAGACCGTTGTCCATTTACACTACCAGCCAAACATTTTCTTTTTTTATTATTTACGGGACAAGGAACGATTACAGCGTTCATAGGTTAGGCAGAGCTGGGGGCAGGGGTGTATGAAATAGTAGTCGGGGGAACACACAGCACAATTACAACCAAGGACTCAGCATGCAAGCTATTAATGGTGAAGCACGGCATAAAACCACCACTACTAGTGCAACCACAACTGCCTTTGGGGTTAACGTGACCACTACTGTAAGCACTGGCCCTACACTCCCTACAGCAAAGAGGGGCAGTCTTGTGTGGATCTTGCACAGGTGATCTGTAGGCTGATCAAGCATGCAAACCATCTACAGCCCAGGAGAACATGCCAGTCACCCTCTGAACCAAGGGCAATTTTAAAAGTTACAAAAAGGCATGCTAAGCAGTGGAGAGATGGAGGAGCTGGAAACAGAAATGCCCAGCAATAGTGCCAGCCACATGTCCCATTGCCAATTCTTTGCACCCATGCAGAGCAGCTGCATTAGACCTACGCAAGCATGCCCCATTCTGGCAGCCACCCTTGATACCAAGCGGGTACTAGCACCACCAAAAGCTACCCACAGTAAGAGTAGCCCCTCTGAGATGGTGAAAGCCCCTGTGACTGACCAGGTGTTTTTTAGGATCATAAAGCTGTTGTCAGGCCAGGCTACTCTTTAGTGGCCCAGCAGTTGCTTTCATGGCTACCCCCATACTCAACACACCTCATGCCAGAACTAGTTGAGCAGACAGACTCTCAAATTAGGATACCCAGCACTCAATATACAAACTAGTGAAGTCCATAGTGCTGCCTTTTTTTTTTTAAGTTTAAATTCAGTCCTGCTCTATGGGGCTTCATTTACCTTTCATCTGCCAGCGTGTCTGCACAGGCCCAGAGCTCTACTACTGCCCCTTTGACAATCCTTACTCTTTTTTCGTTACACATTTCTATTATGAGAGTTAAGACCAGAATGTGTCAGGGACCTCCCCAGATTATTGTTCCGGGAGAAAAAAAAAAATAAACGGCCGGAAATCACTCCCTGAAAACCAATAAAGAGACTAGCTAAAGGTTGTCCAAGTCAATTTTGCTTGCCGTATACACGTCTAAACCAGTGTGCAAAACAAACAGCATACAAGATGCAATCAAATTTTTTTAATTGATTTACAGAAGGCTCACATTACATTATATAAATAGTTTTTACATTTAGGCATTACTTTTTACAGCGCAGTTGGAGCGACATGATCCTCGGGAAGGGGTGAAAAATTCAACTAAATGGTTTAATACAAAACCAAGTAATTTGCAGACAGATTTATATAAATTTCTTAAATTCATCATACAAGACTAAAACAAAAGCCCCCTCCATGCCTCTAATGACATTAGACCAGGCTCCCTTAAAAAAGGCTTTTCCTCCTTCATCCCGAGCAATCTTCTTCCAGCAGTCTATTGTTCCTTTGTACATGATATCCGCTAAAGAAATTTAAGAATGAACATAGTTAAAATCTAGCTCCAACGGAGAAGAGCTTGTCAAATGGGTATATTTAAGAGTCTGCAGGAGAGTTGTGATTTAATCTCCCTATTTACTATGCATTATGAAAGGGCAGGACTGCCTGGTTTCTCCGAGGGCCGAGCCAGACAATCTCTTCTTGCGGCAAAAGCTCATCGTATAGTATACCTGTTGAAACCAACTCCCCTTTTAGTAGAATATGACTGTTCTGATTTTGTTTCTTAAGTTACTAGCTTATATAGGAAAAGCTTATCAACCCTGTAATCTAGATGCCAATTAAGCAGGAAGTTTTGTGACATTTACAGTAAGGATTAGTATATACTCCTTACACGGGGGGGGGGGAAAACATCATCACACACTTAAATACTGAAAAGATTTACAATAGTACAAAAGTAAACCCTCTACAACAAGCTCAATGCAGACCTCAGTTTTACTAGGCATTATTAAAACCAGAGGTTTATTTGACACAGAAAGTATAACTTACCTCCCTTACGGCCAGACTGCATCATCATACGCCTTCTCACGGTATCAAATGGATAAGAAATAACTCCAGCCACAGCTGTCACTGTCTGTGCAATCATCCAACTTATTACAATGTGTGTGTTTTTGGGATCAGGAAGCATCCCTGTAAGAAAAGAATCCCTCTATTACACCTACATATTTTGTCTGTTACAAGTACTATTCCCTAAACCTACTTCATTGTTTAATCAAACACTGCCCTGTTCGTTAAAATTAAAATAGTTTAGCATCATCTACTACTCACTTCCGCACAGAACACAGCAATATTTAATTTACATATTTAAAACATACATAATTATACATATTCATAATACTGGAATATATAGGGATATTATACATACCTTTAGCAGTGTCATATACCCCAAAGTAAGCCGCTCTATAGATGATGATTCCTTGCACAGAGACATTAAAACCTTGGTATAAGCCACGCACACCATCAGACTTTGTAATTTTGATTAGACAGTCCGCCAAGCCAGTAAATTCCCTTTCCGTGGTAGCCTTCCCTACGTCTGCTGCCAGGCGCGTCCTGGCAAAATCCAAGGGATAGACAAAGCAAAGTGAAGTGGCACCTGCAGCCCCACCAGCAGCCAGATTACCAGCAAAATACTTCCAAAATTGGGTGTGCTTATTAATTCCTCCAATAAATATCTCCTTGTATTTATCTTTAAATGCAAAATTGAGGGCCTGTGTGGGGAAGTATCTGATGACATTAGCAAGGTTTCCTCGCCAAAAGGAGATAAAACCTTGCTCTTTGGGAATCCGGACAACACAATCGATAATGCCCTTGTACTGCTGGTCTACTGCTATCTGCTTGCTGGCGTGCTGGACCTGTCCAAAAACAAAACAAAAAAATTAGTTACATTATCATCAGCTTGTGTACTATAATTTGACAATGATTTTTTTTAAAACAACCAAGCATAAAAGATACTCCCATAGAGTATTGTAAACTATATCTAATGAAGTTTAGGTTAAACACCTGTTAATGTTGACTGATTGAATTATACTTTGTACTTGGCTATGATTAAGGCAGAGTAACCTCAAAAGAGACAATCTCACTGGAAATTTCTTATCTTAAAGGCTTCTTCCTTCCTTGCATAGCCATTTAAATAACTAGAACTAATCAACTTTCACTAGGAGGGAGAAATAAAGCATGCAAATTTATAAACATGAAACTCACAAAAGCTGGACACCTACACCTAATAAGCCTCCCATTCCTGTGCGAGCCATGGGCAGACCCAACTGTGTGTGTAATATATATATATATATATACAAGCGAAACAAAAAAGGTAAATGGCACTCCGCACGGCTCCAATCAAATAAGTTCCATAAACCTTGCGGTAGTAATCTATTATGCACACAGCATAAGAAAATGCAAAATAAATATTATGAATAAGGTCCTGGTGTCAAACACCTTAGCCATGTCTATTTCTATGCGTTTTCTTCTGTTGTACGACTATTTAAAAAAAATAAATAAAAACTCACCATGGCAAAGTTTATGGAACCTATTTGAAGGGAGTTGCACCGAGTTCCACTTACCTATATTGTTTGTATAAACCTGATAACAGGCCAGAACTGAAAATGAAATCCTAACTCTTAAAACCGAGCAGCCCCTAACAATCAGACACATAGGTCCTGACTCGAAACCCAGAACTATTACCAAATTATAGGAAATATAAAAGAAACCATAGCATCAGGCATAAGAGCATTCTTGTCTTGAATGTAGAACATGTACATAAATAAAGCCTGTGTACAGCAGACAGGGGGGAATGGGGGAAAAAAAACCTCACAAAACATACAAAAATAAAAAATTAATGCAAGGGCAAACTTTGAATGGCACTTCAGCATTCAATACATACCAGGAAGGGAAAACAGGACTAGTTCACTTAAAAGCAAACTGGCCCAATGCCCTTAAACCCAGGGCAACTACTGCCTGGAAATAAGATGACTGTCTTATGGTAATTGTTGAGTAACTTGGAGGAAGACAAAAGTATTCAGGAGTCCCCCTTTAGGGATGGGAACAGAAATTGTACTGGGCCAGGCTTCACAATTCATTTTTGTGGTGCATTATGTGTTTGAAGATTAGCCACCCTACCATGGGGGCCGATCTATTCAGTCTTGAAGTCACTTTATATTAGTTGGCACCCAATAACTCATAATATAATCAGCAAAGTGTTGGATCAAAGGATAATACTTACCCCAAGAGCATCCCCCTCCTAAAATGTTGCGTCTATCAATACAAGATTCACTACTACAAGGGGGTAAACCGAATGTAAATTTTAACAATGTTTTGCTTTATATAGCTAGAGTGCCATATTTATAAATGAATGAATGAATGATATCCATGGTAACCACACCTAGAAGACATCTACCCTCATAATACTATTGATGAACGCCCGCCAAATAACGCTGTAGAATAAGGTGACGCCTTATAAGTCAATAAATAACAGAAACACACCGCGTATCTCTATATGCACAGAGAATATTTCTCATTCCCTCCCTAACTCACCTGCAGGAGCAACTTCACTCTCTCTATCGGAGCCACGGCAGTCTTCGAGATAGCGGCTGCCACCCCGCCAGCTAAGAAATCTTTAGCAAATGAAATCGCTTGCTCCGCCATGTTGCCACACACTCTGCCTACACTGCTCCGACCTAGCGGAGCGACTATGAAACGGAGAACGGCTGCGTCATCACTCCGCTCAGCTAAATCCCCGCCCCTCAGGCAGATTCCCGGCTCTGGATTGGTTGAGCGAGGGGCGATGCTTTTTCCCGCTACTCCGCTGGTGTAGGCATTAACTCGTAATAAGGAACATGGCAGGTTCACCTGTACGCCCTTTAATCACGAGAATTCTAAATCCTTGGATAATGACACACATCTCGTGATTTGGCATTATCTAACCCTAATGCGTCCAAAACGTCCAGAACTGGCAAAGTGAGCATGTAAATAAAGCACGAGTATTTACACCCACCATGTCTCGTGCTGTATTATGCAGCCTTGGAACTGATAAATGGGGATCATTAAACTATAGTTCCAGACATGAACATCGTGTTCATTCACAAGCCTTACAAGCAGTGTCTTTATAAATTAATTTCACAAAAAAACTATTACTATGAAGGAGTCACTTTTCATTTTAGTTAAACCTGAGGTGTGGATGGTTGTGAAAAAGTGGGGTGTGTTCCAGAAGTGCTTAGTGAAGGCCACAGAGGAAAACCAGACCCCAAAAATCCCCTGAAGGAGATTCTGTCTGGAGATATTCCTTCCTCTTCCTTCCCACTGTGACAGAAGCTTGCAATAAGGCCTATCTTCTTGAGCCCCCTCTAGAGTTCTATGAAGTCTTCATCGGTCCCACCAAAAAGAGACATTTTTTTTGTGTGGTGTTTTTCAGGGACAAATGCCAAAATTTACGTCCCTTTGATACTGTTTCTCAGAATTTTAAAATATAAACTTTAAAAAAAAATGACCACACGTGCTCAAATAAAAAATAAAAAAAAACGTGCCAAAAAATTAAAAATATAAAGTGCCCATAGTAGGCCTCAGCCCTCCGTCAGAAATTATGCGTAACATCTTACCAAAATAAAAGAAATCCACTCAGCTCTGGAATTTAAAGGGGGACTCCCACCATATTTTCAAGTTTTTTTTTAAGTAATAATAGATAGTAAGTAATAGACGGTCAATCCTTTTGCTGAAAGTCTTGTAAATAATAACCTTATCAAATAGCTTTGTTTTCACTTGTGTAGTCACCTACCTATTAACTAAACTACTTTTGAAGCCCCACAACCTGGAAACCTCCTAAAGATCAGAACACTTCCAAGTTTATGTCATACATAAAATGGCATCGCAATATAAATGTGGATGTTGCGAATGGTCTCCAAAGTCTTTATTGATAGATGTCCTCACATAAGGGGCATGCAAAAAATGCAGCAGTCTTGCTGGTGTAGTGTAGTTTCCTTTTAAGAAACACTCAATAATATGTTCTTCTCTTTGGTTGGCAGCCATTTTATGTTCCAATTTAAGGATCTCAGTTTTGACTGTGGTTTTAGGTTGTACTCTCCCAATGTATAAACTTGGCTGTCTGATCCTATCTCTCCTACTAATGGGTGCAGTTAAAGAAGACAATAGTAAGAAGATAATGGTGGTAGAAGAGAGATGCAGGTCATGAGTGGAACGAAGAGGGTGTATAATGGTAAATTTGGATAGGAGTGTAGAGATGTAAGGGTTTGTAGAGTTGTTAAGGGCTCTGTAAGTCAGAAGTTAGAATTTCATTCTGGAGGCTGTGGGAAGCCAGTGGAGTGATTCGCATAGTGGAGCAGCAGCTGAGGAACGGTGACAGAGAAAGATTAGTGTAGCTGCAGTGTTGAGGACGGATTGAAGAGGTGAAAGGCGGGAGAGACCAGTTAGTAGGGAGTTGTATACTATGTAGGGATATCACAAGGTAATGGATTTGAATTTTGGTAGTTTGTGTGAGGAATGCGCAATGGTTTTCAGGTGAAGATGGCAGGATTTGGTGAGGGACTGGATGTGAAGAGGCATCAAAGAGTCAAGTGTAACACCAAGCCAGCGAACTTGGTCAGTTGGTTGGATGGTGGCATTGTCAACAGTGCTAGACATGTCAGGAGTTGTGAACGGAGTGTGCATCAGAAGGGTGTCTGTCGCAAATCTGACAGCCTGCATCCACCAAATAGGTGCCTGGCTTTTGGACACTTCTGTTATAGCTGCATTAAATGAATAATTTTGTCTGATTGGACACTGTAGCTGAGGCTTTTGTTACCATTGGTCCTGTTAAAGACAAATGAAAAAAATAAGGAAAAACTCCCACAGGTTGTTGGACCCATAAATCACATCAAGCCATTACCATCAATGAGACCACCCATTTTTGGCTATTTCTACCTATCAGTGATTGATATGTACCCCCTGTGCAGAGTCCCTCCCACTTTACCTCATCAACGAGCACCAAACAGCTTGTAATGGCGCCAAAATGGCTTATAAGGGTGGCAGCTACAAGCAGCGACGAATGGACAATTCATGACAAATTTTTGGAACTTTTGAAGTTAGTTTTTGATTTGTATGAATGCACGAAACAGGCAATTTTCATTAAAAATAAAGTTCACATGAAAACAAATGCACAGGTCTAAATTTCAGTGCTCGGTGTGTTTCTGGTATGATAGTTAATCATTCATTTCAAGCATGAATAAAAACCTTGGCTGGAGAGAAAACAGAAGATATGTTTGCATAAGTTGTAGGATATTGCAAAATATTATATGTGAATACACAAGTGCCTAAATCCAGTGTGACCTAAATGTAGACAGTATTCTGCGTGATCTGCTTGCTTTAGTGGTATTTTGCAAGAACACACTCTTCAATATTATGCCATTCTGTACAGAGAACATTTGCATCATAGGTTTGATTTTGTGATTAAATATCATCCAAACATGCCAAATGCAACTAAAAGCTAAACTGGTTAACATGTTCTTTTGGGAGTTAGGAGTACTTTATAAACCCATGTAATTTCAAGGAATGTGGATGATTTGACACAGTGACTATTTTGTACCCACACACTGTGTCCTCATTGCCCAGGTCATAAAAGAAAATAAGTCACAAATATCGGACAAATGTTTCCTGCAGAGCCAAAGCTAGCACACTGTCTGTTCAAAGTCTGTGACATATCAGTATAATGACTAATCAGATATTTACCCTACAAATTACCAAATTTCCTTTTCACATACAAGGTGGCAATCATACAAGAGTAACATAGATGACGAGAAGATGGAAGGGGATGATTGCGATGCAAAATTGAGTGATAATGGTAGGGGATGGAAATGATGGTAAGGATGAATACGAACATGGTGGTTGGAAGATAATGATTGTGGTTGGAATGAATTAGAATGTTGGGGGTATGATGATGGTCAGGAGCAACTCTACACTAACACCATAAACATAGACACTATACACATTTGTGCATTCACACAATGTTACAACATACACAAACTGTTACAACATACACAAACACAGATACATACACACACAGCGCCTCCAACACGATACACTTATACATACATAGCCATGTACGCACACATAAACATACATGCATACATGAAATATTGGGCTGGTGTACAATTATTTCCAGGGCTGGTTTTAAATCCCAGTCCAGCCCTGGCCACAAGCATTATGCAAGATAATTATCATATTTTATATACCAAACAAATCTGCAGTATCCTCTTTCCCAAGAAAGAACTGCATATTGACTTCCAGGGGCAGCATCTAAGTTGGCTGCCACGTTTTCATGAGCTACTCTGCAGACCGGACAAGGCAGTGCAGGAGAGCCAGGTTTTGCTTCCCAGATTTGCCACCACAATGACCCAGGGTCCCGCTTGTCAACCACTGGCAGCATGGTACTATGAATATGGTGGGAGGGTCACTTAGATCCTCATAATACAGGATGGGTCTATGTCGCTCCATTCACCTGGCTAGACTCTCAATGCACTGCAAATAAGAGTGGATGGGGCGTTTATCCATCGTTATTTGGGATCCCTAAGAGCTAATGGTTAAGCTGACAGTGTTGTTATTTTGTATTCTGGCACTAGCTTCTGTATCGCCATGAAACTGTGGGGCTGAGTGAATTGTCCCTGACAATTACTGGTCAATTGTGTATATAGACACTACAAACTACATTGTTTTGGCAATAATTTTTGGCTGTATAGTAGAGACCTTACCTATTTAGCCCTAAATAGTTTTTGCAGTGGTGAATCCTAGGGTCGTACTCTCTGAACATCCAACAGGCTCACTGTATTATCTTCCCTCAAACATGGACACATTTTTAGACATGCCACAAAAAAGTGTCCGCAGCGTGCTGTGCTCAAGCATCAGCCAAAATATACCATAAGCACAAAGTGTGAAAATTGATGAGAGTAAAACAACGTGAACTTGCAATGCTCTCCCTTTCTCTCCTGGTTGGGCAATTTTTCAGCAGGGTCGGCCCTACACCTCTTTTAGGTCCTTTGCACACTTGATAGTTTTCTCCACAAAGCCACCAAAACCATTCTCTCATTACATTCCTATACTGAGCATCTCCCGGACCCCCCTTATATCCCTCTTTCAATATGTTTAGGCACATAGTTATCCAACACAGGCGTCACAGCATTTTACTAACCAGGACTGGTCTAATAGCCTAGGCGATAGTCTGAGGAAAAGGGCACATAAGGCACAGTCTACTAAAGCGCTCCATGCATTACGACAAAGCGAGTCAAACCGATATAGATAACCAGAGAAGTAAACACTTTTTACTGATTGAATCCTAGGACATCACAAAGGCGGTGTCATACATGTGTAAAGAAACTTCCCTTTGCCACCTATAGGGATATGCATTTATAGTTAGGACATTGTGCATACTTCTCTCCTCTTCAGCAACATAAAATTGGCATCAGACACACAGCTGACTGCCGAATACAAGCTCTCTAAATGCAGACTTATATCGGTGCATATGTCTATGCAATAAGATACAGGGTTTCTGGGATGAAGTGAGGCAGCTTGGTGTTTCCTTGGGTTGTCCATTACAAGCCATACTACTTGTAACAGCTATTTTAGCAATAGAGAGGGAAAACTTTACAAAAAGTAAAAAAACCTTTTTCATTAGCAGTAGCCAGGAAGACCATGTTGTACTCGTGGATTAATGCTGAGCTGCCTATCTTATCTTTAAGACAAAATTTTGAGTTCTGTTTCACATGCATTGATGGAAGACAGCGACTGCCAAGGAGAGAAGAAAAAGTTCTTCCATATTTGGTAACCGTATATATTGGACGGGCACATACAATGCCAAATGAAATGTGCTTTTGAACCGACATCCTGCTACTCCATTCAGTTATCGCATAACAAGCTGCCTCTCCTTAGCTTCACACTTACCTGACCCTGATGGGACTGGACATTGACTTATAATCATAGGTTTTAATGTAGGGAGTGGAGGTTGCTTTTCTTTTATGTTTGAGTGTTTACATATTGGTTTCTAGACTCATAAGGAACATCAGTGTAAAGAACTGAAAAAGACACACAACAACATATCCTTTTCAAAATGTTGATTTATTTATGTATTGCTGGTAACAGCATGTTCAAACAGAATCTGAAGATGGCATTGTTTCCAATATAGTTGCATGCTAATACTTTGTAACTTATGTTTACAATTTTTGCGTATTGCAACAGGTGCTATATCCCTCTTTCCATATGTTTAGGCGCATTTGCTATGTGATATTTTGTCAAGTTGTATAGAATTTCTGCACACATAGGGTGTTGTCATTAAAACCAAAAAAGTTTCATTTGTCAAAAGACAGTCTGACTACTTTTTTAAAAAACAAAACAAAAACATAATGCATGCCATTTTGCATTAGCTCCAATGCATTTTACTGCATGATTTATATTTTTTATTATTACTATTATTTTTACTATTGGTGTTAGCAAAAGAGACCTTTGTTTCTTTTTTTCTCTTCCCCTGTCTGTCTGTTGAAAGCAAGAGTCATATTGAAAGCATACAATGAAGTCAAGGCTGTGTTTAATAGCATACACATGTTCCCATTTACTTTCTGCAGCTCACGAGTAGGAAGTGCACCTTAGTATGCGACCTGCATTCAGTAGCAGCAGTTTATAAAGTTAGGTCATTTGATTAAAAAGAATAGCCATGAAAATCCACAATAAACATTTGTGAACTCTACATATCTTTTTAATGTACTTGCTACAACATACCAATGATTGGTATGTTTGGCTGTCTAATGTAACACACGTAAGTCATTCTCTCTCTTTTTTTATTTTTATGAAACAAACATTGAATGCAATTAAAAATACGCTAATCTCAATATCTCTTATCGTGTCCTTGTGTGCATGTCTTAAAACCTCTTCCAGGGCTGTCTATGTCATTGTATGCGATGCATCTGAAACGTCTCAGGTTTACAGTATTTTCAGACTACTTGGCAACTATTCGATTTTACATTTTATGGACTATTTTATATGATGATATTTATGTTTCATTGTGTGTATGAATATAACATTTTTGGGTTTTTCCCCACTGTCGATTTTCACGACTCATTGAGGCATTAGGAACGCGTCTCCGGTGTTGTCAGAGCTCCTATTTTTCCATTCTTTTGTCCTTCTTTACTTTCTCCCCTTGGCGCAGGCTTATACTGAATTTATAAGCAGCAACTTTTTAAAGTCATCTGAAGACGTGTCTCCCATAAAATGGTCATACAGTTACTATAAGTGTACAAATAATTGTACATAGAAAGTTTTAGATTAAAAAACCCCCACTTATTTAATAGAAACAGATTTCATTTATCACAAACTATCACGCTGTAACATCTGTTTATAGCAAAGAAGATATTGGTTTCTGGTAACTATTAACAACTCTTTCCCCCATCCCCAGATAAACATTATCTTTTTACAGCGAGCATCACATCTAGTAAGTTGCCAGTAATCTTGAGTTGCACATTGTTGAACCCATACTTTTCAAGGAGTTTCCTATATTCTGATCCACTTCTCTGCATTCCCTCACTCATACTAAGAGACTGTAATAATGCTCTTGGCTGTTTTTTCTCTTCATCAAGAACAATTTCAGCTATGAGTAAGCCCCCTTGGCCTGTAATGATGAAAACAGAAGGTAATTACTTGATTAACATACATGGCACAAATTTCTCATGACTAATTCACATCTGAAATTTCAGCTGGTAAACTCCTCTAGTATTGTCAGAACCCCATGACCATAGAAATAAAGTTGCCTATACTCACAAAATCTAAGAGACCCTCATACTATTATAAAAAATAAAAGTAAAACATTTGTGACCAAGAGTATGCAGTACTCTGGGAAGAGACAATGGTTGCACCCCTACCAGCCAGGAATCATATGATGCTTCTAAGCCTGTGTACTTTTACCAATAAATGGAATTTTATCATGGGTATACATTTCCAACTCACAACATGATAGAAAAAAAATGTAAAAATCAGGGACCATTGCTTAAAAGGGTTTGTTTATTTAATGAGTATTGTATGGCAATTACTTAATTTGTCCTAGAAAGCATCTGTAGCTTGCCACCATGTGGGTCCACCCACGCCTCTCCATGCCAGTGCTCCAGAGAGGGAAGTTGTTCTCTGACATTTCCAGTTTCCCTGCATTCATCTTGATCCCTGGCATCTTGATTACTGGCTTGGCTACCATGTATCCTGAACTCTGGCATCCTGATTACTGGCTTGGCTACAGTTTATGCTCGTGACTACTCCCCAAAGAGTTACAACTTCAGAGCTCTGGTACCACTTTAAGCAAGTTTGATCTTTCCCGCACCTGGATTTCACATAATGAGCTTCATGAAATTGATTTCCATGTCTGAGCAGCTACACACAAGCCAAAGATCACTAAGCACAATAGTAGCTGTCAGCTGCAGTGGTGTAAAGCCACCACCGCTAGTTCTCTGGAGTGAAGAATCAGAATTCATGCTGCTATCTGGATTTGATGGAGCCACGAGAATACTACCTACCAGAATGCATAGTACCTACTATAAAGTTTGGTGAAGGAGGGATAAGGGTCTGGGGCGGGATAAGGGTCTGGGACAAATAAACCTTACACAATTACATGCTCCCAAGTTAGTGGCACCAGTTTGGAAAAGGTCCTGTCCTGTTCGGGCATGACTGTGCCTCTGTGTACAATGCAAGGTCCACAAATACATGGTTTGACGAGCATGGTGTGGAAGAACTCAAGTGGCCTGAGCTTAACCCCACTAAACTACTTTTGGATGCACTAGAATGCCAAATGTGATCCAAGCCTTCTTGTCCTGACCTCACAAATGCTCTTTTTGTCTGAATGGGCAAAAATGGTACACAGAAAGCCTTCTTAGAAAAGTGAAAGCTTTTGCAGATGTAAAGAGGGGGCAAACTTCATAATAACGCCCACGGTTTTGGAAAGGGTTGCCCAAGGTCATATTGGTGTGATCGTAAGGTGTCCTCACACTTTTGGCCGTATACACACACACATACAGTTTTTTTACCTGGACTACAATTTTTTGCTATTTTCCCCAGAAGGCAGTTTAATTTCTCATCTGATAAATGATGTATAACCCTGGAAAGAATGTATAAATCTGCTTTGGGAAGATCGTCTTCAAAAAAGTTCCCTGTTAATGAAAACATAAAAAGAACCCAACAATTAATACATATACTCACGTGAATACTGACACACACATCTTTTAGTTTGACACTTAACAATTCAGACACAAATCAATCAAACATATACCCTCTCACACAAATTAAAATGATTTTTTTAAAAAAAAACAATAGTTTCTCTATTATGTGCAAAATATCCTTTAACGTCACAACTAAAAAGAATTGTAAATTACTGTATTCGAGGTCGTCTCGTAATCAAACTTCAAATAGAGGTCTTGCTATAAGACTACGATCCAGATCCTCTGCAGTGCTTCATGGAACCTGGATTCTCCTCTCTGCTTCTATGAGGGAGCGCCGGCGTGACATGACCTTCTGGTGCTCCATCATAGAAGCCCCAGCGGAAGAGGCGGTAGCTGGGGAGGTTGTTTATGTGCATTGCACAGACGTCCACCGGCTGCTCCCCCAGGGAGTCTGAAGCACAGGGCACAAATCATGGGATGCATTAGTAAGTCGAGGGGTGGCATATAGGGGGTATAAGGCATATCTGGGAGGCATTGTGGCATATATGGTGTATAATGCATATCTGGGGGCAGAGTGGCATGTAAGGGGGTATAATGCATATCTGGGGACAGGTTGGCAAGTCTGGCGGCAGATGTGCATAACTGGAGGGCAGGTTGGCAAATAAAAGGAAATAAAAACAAGAAAATAATTTTTCTCAATCATAGTTTTTATTAAATATGAAAAAAACACTTTTTACCTATAGGGTAGTCTTATATTCAGGCTCCCCCCCCCTAAATTATTATTGGAATTTTGGGGGTCATCTTATAATAGGGCAAATACGAAAATAGTTCCCTATTATCATTATCAAGAGTTCTGCATTTCAAAATACACAAGGAGGAACACAAATGGGGAAGGGTTGTCAAAATGATAAAGCCATGTCAATTTTAAATAAACATTTTTATTTAAATAATAATTACCTGATGTGAATGTCAGACGGGATGAGTCCAAATTTTCAGTCTGAAAGCATGGAGTATGCTGAATAACTTCAGGTAGGTCAAAGACATTAACTCTCATATCTGGGTACAGACGAACCAATTCATAAGCTAGCGTGCCACTGCAACCTTTATACGAAAGAAGAATTAAGGATAACTGAATGTGTTATTTGAATAATAATGATAAGTTAAGCAAAGAGATACTATTAAATTAAGCAGGACTGTGAAGAGAGGAAGGATTCCATTTCTGACAATGCATAATAAGCCATGTTCTGAAAGTTGGTCCCAAGACCTCACCCTATTATCCAAGCTGTCTAGATAAAAAATGACAATGGATGTATTTTAGATAACACTTTATTTAAACCAACATCCACCAAGATGAGCACCAACTGTTACTTGAACAGTAAACAGATGAGTTTATTTGCTAAAGGGAGAGCTGGCAGGAGAGTCCAGAGAACGGCTGTAGTTTTTAACCCCCACATTATGCTATCCATTATAAAACGCTAACATGGGAAGGGGTCTCCATCAGGAAGGAACTTGGGAACTTTTAGACTTTGTCTACCTGGAGGCCCCCTTGTGAGATGTGGCCAGGACTATCTGCTGATGTCAGTTGCGGGGCACAGCGCCATTTAAGGGGGAAAGTGTGGGGACTGGGGCATGTCAGGCCCCTTACTCCCACCAACATCTGGTGTGCTAAAATATAAAACCATAGAATACATACCTCCTAGATCACAGGCCGAGCCATAACTGGAAAGGTTAAATGCAGTTGCAAGATCGTGTGCGGTTATTTTAAGCATACCATGCATTGCACTCATAAATGGTTTCTTTACTTCTGAATGAAAGGAGTAGCCATCCTAAATCAATGAAACACAACTTTTTAGCACAACAACATTTGAACCCCAGCATTCTAAAATACCATCATGAGGCCATTTATCAGGTATAAGTCTGAAAACATTCTTGATAAACAAGGTTGTTATAAGGTGCTAGTGAATATATCAATCAGCATTCGTAAAGTTCTAAAATAGAGTAAATAGGCCAAAAAGGCCTTTAACATCATTATTTTAAACTGTGCAATTACCACAATTGGACTTTTTCACGTTTCATATTCTAAGCCTCAAGTTGAAATAACCAATGTATGATTTATATTTGGTAGTTATATTGACCCAAATTAATTTTCCCCGCTTACTATTTATATATATTTATTTATGTTTGGTGAAGGTTTCAACACTATCAAGGGTGGGCTGTCCTGGGGGCACCAGGCTAGACTGGCCCTTTGTGGACAATTTTTGACCGGTATGCAGAGGCAGGAACACAGTGGGGTCACATAACGCTAGGTTACATGATCCCGCAGCGAAAGGGTGGCTGCTTGCACAGTGTATGAGTATACAGAGAAAAAGCTGGCAGATTGGTAAGGTGGAGGTAAGAGGGAGCGAGTGAGTTAGCAATAGGGAGTATGTGTGAATGTATGTATGTATGCTAGAATGTGAAGGTATATATATAAGTGTATGTGTTAGAATGTATGTGTAGGTGTGAGAGGCATGTGCTTGTTAGTGAGTATATGTAAGTGTATGCTAGTGCAAGTATGAGTATGGGTGTTACGATTGTGTATATTTGTGTGCTAGTGTGTAATTTTTTTTTGGGGGGGGGTTAATTGCCTCCTAGGCCTGAACACTCCCCTAAACACTAGGATTAATACATTTTTGGAAAAGTAAGTTTTATAATCAGATAAAGAACATATAAATAGTTTTTCCACAAAATTACTTCTAATATAACTTGCTGTTAATATGGTACTAAGCTTATGATTAAAATCTGTTTTCATCAGAAAGTTTTATTGCGGGGAAAACAAGGATCTCACACTGGATGAAGTCTCTGAGTTTTTGCAATTTTGGCACTGGCTGATGCCCTCTTTGACTGCAATTTCCAGGTTTGAGAACAATGGCCATAATTTGTCATTTGAATGGATTATGTAGTCATGGACTGAAAATTCTCCATCTGATGCCAGATAGATATTGGCTTGCTGTGTGTTCCTGTAAACTAAAAACAGAACATTATACAGTTTAATAAAGCAGCAAGTTCTAGTCTTCGTTATTTACCATTTAGACACAAGCATGTTGTGCTATATTATGGACTACTACTTCTTTGACTCATGTAATCTGATGACAATAACACTATAACTTGGAGGTTCACTGCAGTTATTATGTATATTTCCTCATCGGTTAATGATTAGTTACGTCATATGTTTTACAGTTCATGGTGCTAAAACCTATTTGCATATTAAAAAAACAACAAAAAAACAATATGTAACGTATTTGTGACCCACAGTATACATATACCATGATGCCAGCTATAACTATGTGATTATATATTGTTTTCACAGACAAACTGAAAAAATGATCCATAGAGAATGAATATTAGCGATTATTCTAAATCTAGATAATTTTTAAACAGAGTGGTCAGGGTGACTGTTCCGGTATATTATATTGAAACTTTTTTGTACAGTCCCGAAAACAGTAGCTTGCCGCTTCAGCTTCAACTCTTAAAATAATCTAATTGGCCATCGCCAGCAGCTGTGGGTGGACCTTCTGAATTAATTGTGAAGTTGGGGAGTAGAAACTCAACTAAAAACCCTAGCTATTATTTATGGTAGTGTTCTAGCCTGGCTTCCATTCCAACTTCACTCAGAGCACTGTTTAGTTCTGTTCTTAAACCAACCACCAGGGGGTGCTGGTATTATAATTGTGTTATATAGCGCCTTCATTTTCCGTAGTGCTACATCACACGTTAAAACTTTTTAAACACAGCATTTCTTAGACGCTATGTGAACCTTGGTTGATCTAGTTATTAAAAAAACTGGTACACGTGACATGACCTAACTAAAACACAATACTGCTAGCAAGAGATGCTTTATGCAGAAAACATACACAATAAGAACTGCAAGTTTGGACATGAAACTAAATGAATCGAACACCCCACCAAAGGAGGAAAACCTTAGATAAAGATATCGGGGAGATTTTCTAAGGAATCCTAAAAATAAAACAGAAAAAACACACACCGAACTGCAGCTACAGTAATGCCAAAGTGAAACTTTGAGAAAAGGAGACATATTTACGTACAAAAACAACAAGAAAATAACCACAACACCCATCATGTGCTTGCAGTACCTTTATAAATTACCCCCATCCAATCTATGCATTTTGCCACAATTTAGCCAATTTATAGATAAAGTTTTGCCCTATTACTAAAGTAGTATATGCACTTAGACACTTAAAGCTTAACTTGTGAAAAATCAGTTTCCAGAAGCATTGTCTAGATAGCCTGACAAATCCCTTGCTCTTATATCGAAACCTTCAAACCTGTAACAATGAACACAAATAAATTACCAATAAGATTCACCTTGATGGGTTTTCTCCAGCAGGCCAAGGGCAACACAAGCATCAAGAAGCCTTTCGGTCCCACGCACAGAAGCATTAATCAAATCTGCAATTTCCACAGCCTTCAAGGGACCGTTATCTTTCAACTTATCAAAGACCTTCAGTTTAGATGCTGCAAACAATGCCTATAAAGAAAAGTCAAACATGTTGAGTCAAAAAGCATTGATTTTTCAGCTTGCTATACAGTTTGTTTTAAGATAGGCATCACAGTTCTGCATAAGAGGACTGAAGTCTTCCAGAGACGTTTGTGTCACATCACAGTGAAGATTATTACTTCCAAAGGCTTTAACCCCTTCCGGACCGTCGTTGGCAAACTGCGTCTTCCCTTGAAGACCGTTTTTTTTTAAATATTTAAATTCTGTGCTCGTGATTCGCTGTCACGTGCACGGAATTGAGGAGGAGTGGCTGCTACGGATCGCTGGGGACAACCAGCGGTCAGTAGCAGCTGCCCCTGGCGATTCCAGCATTCAAAGCGACGCTGGATCGCGTATCATCGATGACGTACCTGGTACGTCCCGGTCTGCCGGTGACCTTTGACCCGGAAGTACCAGCTACCTCCCGGTCTTGAAGGGGTTAAATTGCTCTCTTTTGCGTTAAATTAGATAGAACTCGCCAAAGTTGGGGCACTTTTGACGTAGTGGTGGGCTAAGCGATATATGGTCATATAGTGTGACAGAATCCTGGATATTTATGCCTCAGATAGGTGGGGGGGGTTAATGGTATTCACTGGGTATAGACTGAATCCATGTTTTGTTTTGTATTATTTAGCTTAACATATAAAAATGAAATTCATAAAGCTTGATTTCATTTTTTCCCAAAGATACAGGAGGAAAGAGATCCTAACTAATGGTTCATATATATTTTCACTGTATGTTAAGCATCCGGTTTTCCATGAAACTCTTCTACATATAAAAGCTAGTACACATAAATAAAATGTGTTTTGGGTGAAAGAATGGGTTTAAAAATAAAAAAGGCCTTTCCAAAGAAGTGTTATTCAAAACAATTACACAGATAAAAAAAAATGAAAAATGGTGCATGAAACCTATATACATTTTCTTATAAATAATGTTTGATGGACAGACAAAAAACATTCTCCTTGCTAATATTTTTTTCTACGTTACCCCAAACCTTTGAAAAGTAGTGTTCCTACCCCTGTAGTTATACCTACATCATTCACACACACACATATATATTAATAAGAAAGATTAGTCAACTGAGTGATAATTCTTCACAAAGCTGATTTAAAGTGGAAATACCTTAGATGCTTTAAATCCATCCAAAAGCTCAACTATGTTTGATGGCAGTTTACAGTCTTTGGCTAGTTCTACAATTTCAGTCTCCTGGGCCACTGTATCTTTTGATGGTTTATCCAAACCTTTTCTGCCATGTTTGCATTTCCTTTCAGTTCTTTTTGTCTTTGGAATTTCTGCCTGACTCGAACAACCACGCTCCACATCACTTAGGTTCTCGAAGGTCTCCACATAAGGTATAGAGTCATGCTTCACTCTGTGAATGGCGTTTTTACATGGCGGATAGTAGATCTCAGCTAAGGTTTTGCAAAAGTGATTCAGAGGGAACCCGACCACATTTAGGAAATCTCCATGTACACATTCCACCAACATTCCTCCGAGAGACTGGATGCCATATCCACCTGCTTTATCCCTGCAGGACCCCACAAAAACAAACAAATGGTGAGCTTAAACTAAAACCGGCATATTCAGTGCCCACATAAAAAAAGACTATTACTAGTAAATGTTAGTTCTAGTAGAGATGCACCACTTTAACCCTTTAAAGATGGAGGATGTAATATTACATCCTCACAAAACCAGTTTTTAAAGCAGAGGGCATAATATGTTCTCCGCTACGGTCACCAATCATGGCTAATTGCAACTGTGATTGGCAGCAGGGCCACTGTAGCTGGCTGCCCAGAGACCTAGACAGACCAGCAGCAGCCTATAGGATTTTTGTTTGGTTTTTTTATATAAAAAAACTTTTTTCATGTTTTTTTTTTTTACACTTTTGGTTGGGAGGGATACAGAGAAATTTCTTATCAAAAGAATGTCCTATGAATCAGGCTATTGCACTACTTGCTACGAGAAGATCTCTTTTTACAACTCTGCACCATAGCCGGTCTTAATAAATAATATCCTTAAATGTGTCTTTTAATGGGGCAAATATATTGTATGCATTAAAGTTACTATGATGGCTGGAGTGTCCCTTAATAAATAATAATAAATAAAATGTGACATGGGGACAATTAAAGCAGGGAAAAATCAATCTGGAAACCTGTCTTGCGGTCAGTGTGTCTACTGTGAAGACCAAAACCTAATCAACAGTAATAGTGTTCTTCAGAAGTACAGTTATTTTATTTTGAATATAGAAGTGTAAAACTCAAGGTGTGAACTTCAAAATTGAGGAAATAGATTAAGGGCTTACATTGGCTCTCCGCTGTGAACATATTCCCACAGGAGCTCTTCTGACAAATTGGCAAACTTTACTTTGGTTTCTTCATAAAAATCGATAATATTGGTCTCAAGCTCATTGCCTGTGGCAAAAGTATGTGCATTAAGAGATGCAGACAAGAAACAAGGAAAAACAATGTTTCACACGTGACAAACTTTAATCAATTTGGTCAGAACATCCATACACGTCAAACTTTACCAGGCAGCTGCCCTCCGCTATGGATAGAACATTAGCCAACCTCAGTGCAAATCAAAGGGGATACAGCCAATAAGCATACCATGTGCAGGGAGATGTGTCTGGCCAAACATATCTCCTGCACTGCAAATTGCTGGAGTGTGTGGGGGGTGGTTATGCAAAATCCCCCAACGCATTTGGAAAACAAACATTAAAATTTAAAGAGGCCAAGCAGCTATTGAAATATACTTGCAAGATAGAGCCTGGAGGTACGATTCACTTTTATTGAAATAACTGAAAAGTTATTTCTGCTACACACTTCTTAGTATGGACTATTGAACAAAAAACAGCCATCATTAGGTCATATGGAGAGTCTCATGCAGGACTCCATAAAGATAAAGGCATCCACACCAATAACAATAAGAAAAAGTAACAGGCATAGAGATATGAATAAGGTGTATACAAGATGCGAAGAATGGATGACTGAATGTATAATATGTGTAATGTAGGATAACCGCTAGCTAGCGTCTTTCTAAAGTAAGTAATTAAGTAATTCTAAAAGCATACCTCCGTGACTTTGGCAGTGGACAATTACAACTCCTGTAAAGACACTGTGCTCTTTACCACTCAGCCTGAAATTAGAAAAAAAACAATTATGCAACCTGATTTAGTCATATAATCCACAGAAAACACAAAGGAGAGCTCAAAATATGATGCCGTCTTCTTATATAAAAGGTGCAACACATGTGCACCACTGAGCAGCAGAATCCTTCTAGAGCCAAGTAGGATAATAAAGAAATCTACAAGTGCGCTGCCTCCTGGTAAACAATAGAGTAGGCAACAATGTTCTTTGACTAAATGCCCCATAAGCAACAATGACTTTCACAAGTCTTGTGAAAGACGCTGGTGCCCAGCTACGGACCCTTTGTCTTCCCATGGTGCTATTTCATGAACATCTAAGGAGGAAAGGAGTTCGTCAGCTAAACAGGACAGCTAAACCATCAGCTCATTGTAGTGTCTGAGCAGAGAGATGTCACATGACTTCATAAAATGGTGATCTAAGGTCTGCACATAAAGTTATGATATTTCCCAGCCTATGTTCAAAAACTAAACAGCAAATAAGAAGGCATGATCTACAGTAGCTCTCCAAAGATGTGGGTAGCCATGTGACCTTCTTTAAGCAATACAATCCTAAAATGAAATCCCCCAGAAATAACACATAAAGAGGCTAACCTTGATAGCATATTATACGCATCTTGTTTATCCACTGGCTTTTCGAGGATTGTATTTTCCAAAGTCTGCACAAAGATTTCAAGAAGCACATGACATTTAAAAAATAACAAAAAAGAACTGTTTCATTATAGACAATGGCTATGATAACCAACCGTTTCTACTTCTACATCTAACTCTTAAAAAACCTAATCATGCATTACATATAAAGCAGCTGTATCACCCCTGAAGGACTAGTCAAGATAGTTGCCTCAGTAGAACAGCACTGAGCCACACATTCTTTTCATAGGTAAACACGTTTAACCAAAACAGCTGGAAACAGGAAAAAGGGCTTCAAACCTTTTTTTTTTATTAATATTATGAGTATTTGTCAAATCTACCAAGTGTATTAGATGAACAGTAGGTTACCTAATACGAATTGATGGATGGAATTGGCAATTTAAAGATATATATTTTGTAGAAGCCTTGAACTTTATCTGTCTTCACATCTATGGCATTCTAATACGCAAACACCACTTAAGTACAATATAATGCAGTTCAGGCCGGTGTGACCCTGGAAGTCTGGCCATGAATACCGAGAGCAGGTGTGCAAACTGCAGCTGTAGGGTCAAATGCTTACAGCCCAACATATATGTTTATTTAAGTGCACCTGCCGTGAGAAAATGATAAGGTTGCAATCTAACAGAAAAAGGTCACTTTAGAAAACGCTTGCAATTATAAAAAAAAGGGGCGAATAAGAAAAACGCTGCATTCTTAATTTCATCGAAATTCTACATAATGTTACTTGAACCATACCACAATTGTATCTGCTCCGATAACAATGTCAGGTGTTTTTAGATGCTTCTGAAAACCAAAGGAGACAGTAAAGTTTCATTAATAGGAAATTAGAATATATATATAAAATATGATCAATTATTCATTAAAAGGATAGTTATGTCTTAAACAGCTATGTTTAAACAGCCACGTCCATTAACATTTAGTGCTTTGATGCTCATACCATAAAATCTCAGAAATCTCAGGCACAATTTACCTCCTTTCTAAGAGTCTCTAAAAAGGGGTGCATATAATACCAAAGAACTTTAAATTCAAGAAAGAAAAAAAAAATGTTCAATCCAGTTCCCAAACTTATTTGGCTTACCAACCCCTTTTCAGAAAAAGAAAATACTCAGTGGCCCCCTGGAAATCTACCTGGATCGTTCCAGTGCCCCCAGGAGGCGGTATCGGCCACTTTAGGAAGCGCTCGTTTTTAGCTATATGTTACATTTTGTGTTTACTTAAAATAAATTAATCATTGCAACTTTAACTCTATGTTACACAACATGTATCAACAGTTTTTCAAAATGTTCTTCTCTTCTTTCTTTATGCTTCCACCGCCCCCTTATTTTTATTCAATGCCCCTTAATTGCACCCGAGGCTACTATTGCCCCCCCCCTGGATCATTCCTATCAACCAGTTTGGGAAGCACTGGTTTAAGCCACTGCTTCAATGTTGCCTCCTTCTGGTCTCCAGTACCAGCAAAGCCCTCTCTATCTGAGTTCCCTCTGTCCTAGCATGCTGACCGTGTCTGAGCACCATGATATGGCCTGAGAGGCTGTGACACCACTCATGTGCAGGCAGTGTGCGAGGACTGCGATGGAGCAGGAGACCAGACAGACAGCTGCTGGACCACCAGGGAACGGCCTCCTCATGAACCTACAAAAAGTAGGTGAGCAGAAAAGGGGCCTAAATGTAGGTGTGTGGAGTGAGTTTGGGGTGTAAGGGTGTATATGTATAAATGTCTTTATATGTGGGTGGGTGAGTATATTTGGGTGGACAATATAGACATATACTATTCCTAAAAATGCAGGATTATACACAGGTGCGTATTATAACCGAGATTTTAAAGTATTTACATTATAAATGTATTTATACGTATACTTATTTTTTAACCTTCGGTCAGACGGCAACATTTAAATGATTTGTTAAAAATAGGAGAATGCAACATATCACTAAATGTTATGAAAAAGGATAAGTGCACTTCAACATATATTGTACACATTAAAGCATAAAAAGTAGATAATGAATTACCAGGGGAAAATAACTAATTAGCAGACGTAAAACATAAGAGGCAGAATAATATGTTATCAACCAATTCAATCTGGCCATGTTAAATGCTGAGATAAAACTCAAAGATAGCCTGTTATCTTCCGTCATGTAATTAGGGTACATCCACTCTCTGTGGAGACACAATGGTCTAAAGGGCACTCAGGATCCCTTTGGAGTGGGGGAAGCAGCTCGTGATAAGCGGAAACTAGCATAATTCTATATCAGCCCCAAAAAAAAAGGTGCTGCGGTTAATGAGCAGCTAAAGAAGCACTGTTCCAAGTAAGTTATTGTTCAAACGCACGAATATCTAGTGAACAAACCACTGAGCACAGGAGAAACATGTCTGTAAATGTCCAGGGACCAATACTCCATTGTATTGTGTTACAAATCCATTGTGTGCACAAATGCAATAAAGCAAGTAGGGTGCCGGGTTGTATAGCTAAACACATTAGTAGCAGGAAGAGAGACGTGGTCCTGCCACAGATCTCTGGTCAAATCTCTCCTACAGTATTGTGTACAGTGCTCTAGATCCCATCTCCAGAAGGATACTGTCATACTGGAGAGCGTGTAGAGGAGCACTACAAAATGGTAAGTGTTGGATAGAAATTATGAGGGAAGGGATCTTTATATGTATAGATTGAAGGAAAGATGATAGAGGGGAACTGCAATAGAAACATTTAAATACTTAAAAGGATTAAACAAAGTACAGGACGCAAGCTTATTGGAAAGGAGGAGAAATGTTAGAACAAGAGGTCATAGTGGTGGATGCCAATAATGTAAGTGAATATCAACCTCCACCCGCCTTAAGAATTGCGATCAGGGAGGTTTCCTGCTAAGGCTCTCCCTCAAGAGAGTTGTCTTCTGCCAACAGGTGAGAGTCAAGGCTGTTGACAGATGTTATGTACCTGTATGTCCTAATGGTGTGAGTTTAGGCAGGCCTAGGGCTGCATAAAGTCTAAATACATCACTTGATAGAAGACACTGGGAATAGGAAGCAGTTATACTCACCAAATGCATTCTCCTGGCCACTTCAAGTGCCTTCTGTTTGGCAGTTTCAACAGCATATTCATAGGGTGCAGAAAACATCGACTTATCAAGTGTTTCTTTGAACCATGAGGGAACCACCTCAAATCGGAGACCCTAAACAAGTTTAACAATAAGAGAAAAGCTACTCTAGGTTGATCTAAATTACATAACATACCCAAGTTTTACGTTATGTTATAAACACGTAATTTAGAAAAATGATACATGTACACATGAACACAAAATACAACTATGCATTTTACATCTTCAGAGTAAGAACACATGTGGAATGTTTTAGTGTCAATTTGAATGGAAATCCTTACTTAAAACAAAGAGGCTATTACGGAGATGAACACTGATGAATATTACGGAGTGTTAGTTTATTCTCCTGGTAAGTGGTGAGATTGCATAGGGCTGAATTAATTAAATGGCAATTTGGCTCTACGTAATCGCACCACTATTCTAATAATATTTACATATTATTATAAGTGGCAAGATGAAAAAACAAACGTACCACATTGGAAAGTATATCTTGTCTGCGAGGAGATGCACTTGCTAGCACTACCCTTTTACCTGCCAACTTTGAAATGACTGGGTTCAGAAACATTTCACCGATCGGATCTTCCTTCCACGTCTTTGGAAAAGCCTGCATGAAAAGGACATAATGTATAAGTAAGATGAACATATGTGTAACATATTGAGAATTCAGCCATGTGAATAAAGCATTTGTAGTCACATCTGACCCCAAAAACAGCTTATACCTTAACTAAAATTCATTTACTAAAACTACCTTTTGCCTGCGATTTTTGTTTGTCAACCAGCGCAATTGTTTTGGAGACCGTTTCAAAGTTCACTCCATGTAAGCAGATGATATCAGTGGTATTATCCAATCATTTTTTTTCTAAAGTTGGCTTCCGTGTTATCATACCCAAATTTTTTAACAAAAAAAAAGCTACCTGAACCAATTAAGTACAATGATGATTTTAGCAAAATACTTAACAAGGACTTTAACATGAACTGTTGCTCTTACAAGTTTAGCAAAACTAGATCCAGTGCTGTGTTAACAGATTTTGAGATATTTACTTTAGAAGTACATCCCATGGACACAGAGCTTGATGTCTCAGAATTGCAGAGCAAGCATTATCTAATCAATTTCCGGCCCTGAAGTTCTTTCTCGTCCTCCCTCATTCACAATTCCCTTACAAGGGCTGCCTGAGTCAGTCAACAACAATAACTAACTTAACAATAGGGGGCAAAAAACGAGGGGGAAAACAAGAGAAACTACCCCTTAGATGAATATGCTTCGACAAGCTTGGCAACTACCCCAAATAAAAAGGTCGCACTGACCAGAATAGAGGGAGGTTAGGGTCTCCCTGTAGACAACCTACTAACCAGTGGGGGTTGGTGAGCAGATTGTGAGAATGGGTGGTGGGTAGCTACATATTTATTGTTATTTCCAATATTATGCAAAATGAATAAAATGTGTTTCAAAAATAATAATAGGGAAAAGATAAGTTGATGGGGTGGAATCATCATACAGGTCCAAAGACTTATGATGGCTATTCTTATAGTATAAGTTGCGGGTTTATTTTGTGTACAGAATTGTAAAATATAGAGAAAATGACAGATCTGCTTTAAAATCCCATCGTTAGCTATATTCCAAACATGTATCAAAGTAATGCAAAGATAAAATGTCAAGCTAATTATGTCTATTGCATATGTGCAGTCCAAATGCTTTCTCCCCTGGGCAATAGCACACGAGCCTTCTGTATACGCCAATATGTAATAATTTAAAAAAAAAAAAGGGAAAACATATACATTGTGCAGATCAGTACGCCTCAGGGTGGCTGATGGGATAATTTTTCCATAAGAAAAAACAAAAAAACATTTAGTTAGGAGTCACCTTGAAGTGTCCTAGTTTTTGAAAGAAATGCACGTTTCGTACATTTAAACCTCATCAAATGGATGAGAAAACAGTGTAGACTTTTAACGGAATATCTTCATAGGCGTACAGAAGCCCTTTATCAGCAACCGTGACTCAGTGTTCCAATGGCACGTTGTGTTTCCTAATCCAAGGTTGCATTTAAAAAGCTGATTGATCCTTAGAAAACTCTTTAGCAGTTATGATAGCTAGAAATTTCAGTTTTTCTTCCCCATGAAAACAGCTAAGTGGCACCAAACATTTGACCGGTAGTGTATGTCACTCCAGTTCAGGCGTAAATGCACAATCTAGTACCTATAATGATATTTTCTAATGTATGCTGAAGTTAATTTTGCATGAGATCAGATCAGGCAAGAGTTCCAGGGGTTCAATGAGACACCTACAAGAACACAGAGAAAACAGTCCCATTGATTTCACAGGTTGCGCTTCCCTGCCACCGGGTGCTTCAAGAAGCCAAAAGTGGAGCAGAAAAAAAAAAGACTACTGCGGGGACAGTGTATTAACGCTCTGACGCTGCAACTTTCCTCAAAGAAGGCTTTTTTTTCTACAAGTAAAAAAATGTGTATTAAAGTACTTACAAAATAATTTAAAATGTATTCTTTGTGAGTGAGCGTAAATGGGACACTAAACTCTCCTAGCAAACTCATTCACTGCTATTGCAGAGCACTACAAAAGGTGCAGGGGAAGATAGGTCAATGGCATCAGAGGTAAAGATTGCCAAATAACCAAAATTTGAACTTGACAGTCAATGTTTTTACCATAGTGTCTAGAACCAAAAAGTATATGTGGTTACTACACTCCTTTGGTATCACACATTTTTTGGGGGATCACAGCATTTTTGACAAAGCCGATGAACATTCCATAATATAGAGACTCAGACCTTAATCAGTTCTCTGATCTATCCCGTGCAGGTTTAATTTCCCTCTCTGTGTATATATATTATCCAGCCATAGGTAAAGATTGCATGAACAAGGACATTTATGCTTCATATGAGAAGTTGGAAAGCAAACATGCAATTACTATGTGAAAAGATGCTAGTTTTACAGGAAGACGGAAAGCAGAGACACAAACACAGTCTGAAATGTAACCAGTTTTAAAATCCTTATGACATTCTATGCCATCATGACAAAAACTATGCCCAAAAATGTATCATGACAGCATGGAACGTCATTAAGAAAGCCTGTGTACACTGCTACCCAACGACAGCACAACATTGCCACTTTAGGCAGCAATCAATGTGTGCAGCAGACTACTATGGGGCAAAAAATGTCAGCTGATCACACACATTTTCTAAACATATAGGCAATTTGTTTTATTTTTATTTTTCCTTTTACAAATGAGCTGTTGACCATCTGTCGATTATGACTCCCCCATCACCCATGCTGTTGATGAATGTGATAGGAGTTGGCGGTCTAGGTAGGACCGGCTCTTTGTAAAGATCTTTGGACTGGACATTTAACCCTTTCTTTTCTAGGTACCTACCTTGCTCTAAACTTTGTGCTGTTGTGTAGTGAATTGAGTTCTGTAATTTGGAGGGGCAGCTGAATAAGTTCCAGTGATTTATTGGGGGCATTCGGACAAAAAATGCTAACCATCATGAAAGCATTAATAAATAATAATATAATAAAAAATAATAATAAGCTTACTTTGGCACCGTGTGTAAAAACAATTCCCCAGGTTGTCTTGACACTTAAATTAATGTATTATGGTCAACTCAGCTACTTTAGTGACAATTACTATATCAAAATCATAGAAAATGTGGCTCTTTTTACCTTTTTTAATATATTATTCATACTAAATATTGGACTATACATCTACAGTTGGTATCAAAGAAACTCCAATATATCCTTGAAACAACATGATGTATAATCTGTATACATGCAGTACAAAGGAAACAAACATATTGTAAAAACAGCTCAAGTACAGATTACCCTTGTAAAGAAGGGGTTAATCTGGAAGGCTAAATAATGTGATCATGCAACATCACACACACACACACACACAAAGGGCTTCTCTTTTGAAGGCAGCTTCTATCAGCGTTGGTAATGCAATAACTATGAAAAGTAAACTCCCTGACCTCTTGTCGCCAGTAATATTTAAAATGAGAAAAGTGAAGATGTGAACTACAAATATGCTCGATAAATAATACCCAACAGTAAAAATACTCTGTGCAAAATATAAAGTAGAAACCAATGTAGCAAGATCAGTTCTCCTTCACAAACAATCAGAAAAAACTCACAAGGGAAAAAACTGAATACAGTGCCTAGATCTGTATACTCTGTATCAAAATAGGCATATATTAATATAAGATGTATTGCAGTAACTCTTTAGCGAGCAGTAGAACGCTCACTATATCCAGAGCTTTTGATCAGAACGCTCAGGTTTCTGTATTAAATACGAGACGTCATACTCCACCAGTCTCCTCGAATAGAGTAACGGAGAAGCATTCAAGTAAACAGAATTTATTACGTAAAAGAAATGCATAAGATACCTCACAATTTAAAAACAATGGGTCCCCCGGATCCCTACTCCCAAGTCTTCTCTGTATGGGGCAAACAGTTCTACAACTCGGGATAGAACGTCCTTGTTGCTTTCCCACAACACTTTTCACATCTTACAGACTTCATCTGGTGCGCTCTATTCATGTTCTTTCCCGGCTTAAATAAAGGTGATTTCAACATTCACTTCCTGGTTCCAGTCTCATTGATGTCATAGTCTTGCGAGATCATCCTCCTGCAGTTCTCTGTGTAACATGATCCTTTTTTTCAGCCTTCAGCCTCAGCCTTCCAGCTTGAATATTAACTCTTTGCTGTCCCCATTTTTGTTGCCTCATATACTGGCTTTCACGTATCCATCAATGGATCCCTAAACATAATAAGCAGAAAAAAGATATATACGCATCTCTCATCATACAAATAAAACAATATACAGTATAATGCACCATGTTCGTGATTAAGGCAGCAATCACCGGATTTGTTATAGTTTGTTAAAAATGATTGGCGTTCAAAATCAGCATTAAGTCCCACTCTAACTCTCACAAGTCTCACAAGTCTGTAACTGCTACTCCCTGAAAATTGCATTAACACACTCATATATCTCCTGTTTGTCCCTTCTTCTTGCAAATACTGATTGGTCAGAGTGCAAAATAAAGGAAAAAAACCTCCACAGGTTCTAGGACCCATCAATCACAGTCATAACCATCAATGAGACCACATCAGTCATTGATATGTACCCTGATAAACACAGTCTGTTTCCACAAGGGGCGCTTGTAATTGTGCCAAAACTGCTTGTAATGATAGCTACATGCTGCAAACGAATGATGAATCCTATCAAAATGTACGCACTCGCAATTAGTTTTCATCAGTTTTGTCTGAGACCCACATCCTTTTCTGAGATTCCTACGAACGCATGAAACAGCTAGTTTTCGTTTAAAAAAACAAGTTCAATCGAACCTGAATGCACAAGTCTAACACACTGAATAATGTAAATGGATGAAATCGCTCCAGACTTCTAAAAGGGCCCTTGAGACATTATGCATTTTCCCTGTTAAGAGGCTTCCTGCTTCTCCCTGTGGTGTCTTTAGATGGCACCAAAGAGTCGACAGCTGCAACTCAAAATAGCAGCACCTGTCTGCTGCCAGCCCAGTGCAAAGCTTGATCTTGCCCCTGCACAGGCCCTCCAGTCTGATCTGACATCTGTGTACCTGATAGGCATATAGCCCACCTGTCAACACAGACAAGCTTGCACATTACTGGGCCTAATCTCTCAGCCAATAATTTTGCATACAGTTTTATGTTTATCAAAGTTTATCAGACAGATAGGCCACGTTGCCGCATTTGGTGAGCTCCTTGTTTTCTTTATGGATTACTGTTATTTTTGCCTGAAACATCTCAAGTGATGGAGGGAGCCCTCTAAGAAAGTATTCGTTGTGTAATATGTAAATGGAAAACCATGGGGCCCAGAGGCTTTGGAGCTTCTTAAAGTTTTGGTGATTTCAACTAGTTCCTCCTCAGTTATAAGAGAATCAAGCATTTCCATCTCTTCATGAGACAGAGAAGGGATCTGTAGGTGCTCTAGGAATTTGTTAATGTTACTGTTATCTAGCTTGTTTGCTGGGGCTTTATCTCTGTCATTCTTTTAGTTTCTTATAGAAAATAGCAAATTGTTCTGCTGTAGCTGTAGGCGATGTTGAGGAGTTTCCCCAATTCTCAATCCTACTGTTTCCAGCACTGATATCTAAGTTTGTGAGCCAGCAAAGAATCCGGCTTTTTAGCTTTCTCAAAAAATAACTGGGGTTATTCATTAGATTCACTATACTTTTTCTCATAAGGGAATTAATTTCCCCTTTTAATACAATTACCATATTTGCTAGATTATAAAATAACCCTCATTATAAGACAACCCCCCTCAAAATCTAAATATTAATGTAGAAAAAGAAATAGCCTGAATATAAGACTACCGTAGGGAAAAAAGTTTTACTAGTATATTAATCATGTAAACATTTTCATATTTAAAAAATTTTTTTTTTTGTTTTTATTTCCTTTTATTTGCCACCTGCCCCCAGGCTTGCCACTCTGCCCCCAGGAATGCCTTAACCCCTATATGCTTCTCTGCTCCTGCCTACCCTGGTATGCCAGATTATGCCACAATACCTCCTATATGCCACTCTGCCCATGATATGCCTTTTAACCCCCTATATGCCACTTTGCCTCCAGAAAGCCTTATGCCCCCCCCCCATATAACACCCCACACACACACTTACCAGTGCTTCTGACTCCCTGGTGTCTAGTGGGGGCAGCGGGTGGCCGCTGACAACGGAAGGTCATGTGACGCCAGTGCTCCGTCATAGAAGCCTCGACGGAAGTCCCAGCAGTAGCGGGGGTTGTCTGCGTCCATCAAGCGGATGTTCACCGGCTCTGGCAGTCGGGGGAAGGTATGCGCAATGCGCGTAGACAACCTCCGCTGCTGCCTGTGTTTTTGCTGGCGCTCAGTGATAGAAAACCCATTGGAAGTGCCAGCAAAATGTGAAACAAGTCCAAAAAGAATAAAATAAAGTTTAATATTTTGAGCAAGTGCTCAAAGATAGGGCATAGGCACAGATTGACCAAAATCGGAGGGAAAAGGTGCTCTTCCCAAATGTGGCCTTTTAAGCCTCAAACACCAGACAAACCCATGCATTTGCAGTATCACTGTACTTGAAAGATGTCGCTGAACACATATTGGGGTGTTGTTGAAGCTATACAATTTGTATGAAAAAAATCCAAAAACAATTACTACCACAAATGGCAAATGCTGGTGGTAGAATCTCATGCATGGAAAGGGTAAAAATACTAGCATTTGAAATACCTTGGGCTGTCTAGTTTTCAAAAATATATGGTTTTATGGGGTTAATTGAATTATCCGGCTTTAAGGCCCTATTAGGACATGGGGCAGTAGGACCAGATGTAAAAGTTCCAAGTTAAAAAAATAGGCTCTTCCTAAATGTGGCATTTTACCTCCCAAACAACCCGACCAACCCATGCATGGGTATCACTGTACTCGAGAGATGTTGCCAAACACATATTGGGGTCTTATTTGAAAGTGATGTATACCAGGAGCTGTAAATCCATACCTGCAGCGCTATTTTATTGCTATTTACTAATTGTCTTGGCCTGGGGACATGTGTAAAGTCTTTTTTTCTCTCTATATGTTACTCAGGCTTATATAATGCCCATGTATCAGAATACACTATGTCTATTTTGAATGGACTTATTGATGGATGTGTATCATTACTACAGTACACCAGTATTTCAGGATTATGTTTGAAGCAGTCTGTGGCAGAGTGTGGGCATTCTCTTGTGGAGGGGCACCAACTCGCTACTCATTAGATCTTGTCTATTTAATGGTATGTATCTGGTTGAGGTTTAATACCTCTGTTTAAGCCCCAAGGACCAAATGTGTCTTGGGGCTTAAACATAGGTATTAAACCTCAAGACCATGTGTCTTTGATTGTTACAGAGTAATGCGGCTACTTTTGAACAGCTCTGTTCATGTATTTTTAATTAGATAAAGTAAATTGTGGTTTTACACCCCATCCTCTGTCCAAGTTCTTGCTTTTTGAAGGCTGTCTGATACTGGGGATTGTTTGTATAAGTGGCTCCACGTATTAGAGCAGCCAAGATATAGGTTGTTCTCCGGCCCTCCATTGTAGTTTTATGTTCACAAAATGGTTTATGGTATAGAACAAGAAATGTAGTTTCTGTTATATAATATATCATAGTCGTTTAATCCAAGCTGATAATTTTGGCTAGTTATCTCAACGTGTTGTGCTTTTTTACAATAGAAACCTCACAGCCCTGAGCTTCCAAATAAGAAAAACTTTGGGTTGATTACAAACCCAACAAGATGGCTACAGGGAATATTTTTTTCATTCTGGTATATGATATGTTTAAGTGGATTCCATATTTTTGATTGATTTCCAAAAGCAGGTATGCAGTGCACTTGCCATCAAGGCCTGTTAGGGCTGTGCTGATGGCTGCCTTGTCATCAATGTCCATACTCTGGATCTCCGGCCAGTGCATGGGAGTATGGTATTTGACTAACCCCCCCCCCACAGTCATTTTTCCCAGCTATGTTTAGCGGAACACATCCACTCACATGATATACTGTCCTCCAATCAGCTCTAGTATTGGCTCTGCGAATGCTGCAGTCTGTTAAGACCCCTGAATGCATGCACAGCACATGCTCCTATTGATTTCAATGGGAGCATTTTCCTCTCTTTCAGTGGCAACAAATGTCAGACCACTGAGGATGAAGGCAGCTGCTGCAGCAAGGCTGCAACTTCTAGGTCAAATAAATGCTTTTTTCATTCTAAAGTACTCACTGAGTACTTTAACATACATTCTTCTTTAGAGGGCCTGTCAGGAACATTAGACTGCCCCTGTAATGTGCGCATTTGTAGTGCCACTAGGTGGCCACTGTGTGGCATGATTTGTCATTGTGTGCCATGTCCATAAATTATATTGCAAATCCTATCAATGTTGTTCTAAAAACACCTCCAAAAGGGGTTTGGGAAAACCACATGAGCCACGTATACACCAAACATACCACAGAGTGACATTTTAAATGTAGCCAATGGTCATAGTTGGAAAAGGTTACTAAGGGACTCTGGAAATCAAAACTGGCCTCTAGACCTGAGTATTTAATTTCGAGAAGGTGGGATCAGAATTTCATTCTGACTCCCCAACCTTAGACAATGGAGATCTTTGAGGGGGAGGGGAGACCTGTAATCCTCCCAGGTATGTAAATGAGGAAACCTTTATATATTTGTATTTTGTATCTTTATCTACATATAATTTCCTTTTAATTTTTTGTGATTGTTCAAAACACACAACTAGCTATATTTCCAGTACTACATATTGTCCGTTGCTTGACCCATATATGAACAATGCTAGCATGCGGTATGTATGATATATACATTTACTGAAGAAAGTCACAGTGTCCCACCCCACATTCTGTACTAGAGGGTAACACACTAAATATGTCAACAATGTGTGCATTATATATGCGCCCTAGAAGAAGTGTTGGATGTGGTCCCGTTATATGCCTGTAAATTAGGCTGCTACTTCTTTCCAGTGTGAACTTGGGACACATGGGGAAAATGCGTCACATGTCTACGTTCACATGTCTGGTGAAAGTGTTGGTTTGGCAGCTGCTGGGAAAGTAAACAATAAGTGTCAGTAGTCTTGTTGTTGCGAAATATGGGGACAGCAAAGCAAACACTGTTTGTATAAAATAATAGCGATATAAGGCAACAGGTTCCTAAATAAGTTGTTCGTAGGGGATAGCAAACAATAAGTAATGTTTTGGAGAAAATAGATTTTTAAATACAAAATATATATCACAGCAGACTATCGAGTATGTTGACAAACAGTTTGTGCAGAAAGGAAAGGCAGGACCCAGATCAAATAAGGTATGTGAAATAACACGTTCAATGAGTATAAGAAACATTGTTGTAAGAGGAAATAAAATTATAGTAAAAAACAATCTTAATTAAAGGGAGAGTAAACTTTAAAATAACTGCCTTCTCTGATAGAAACCAGAGTAATATGTCGTTTTTAGGGATGGGATACACATTCATTTTCATGTGCAACCAATATTCATAACTTAGTATTCTAATCTGCAATTGTGTGAATGAATGAGAAAGTAAATGAAGCAGGCATTGTTAATGTGAGTGTAAATGCGTATTAAAGGTTTGTGATTCCATGACATCCAGAAAAGACTGAAGGCCTAAAGTTCTGTGTATAGGATGTCCGCAACAGGTAAAATCTGCATTAGTCTATACCTATTAAGTACTCCATTTAGAAAGTGTAGTCTGTATTTGGAACCCAGACACCTATGTCCTACCCGTTCTACAATGTCGTCAGTTTACCACAATGTCCTGCAGCCCTGTAACATCACAATCCATGATGTATTCTGGCTTGTTTACATTATTGAGGACTGTGCGAATTTTGACATAGACTACATTGCATCTTGTACCTGGTACCATGCTTCATTCTGAGTAGAATAGACGGTGGCTACAAAGGTTGGTGCGGGGGGGGGATAAATACATCGCTAGTCACACTAATGTGTATCCCTGTAGATAATCAAATTTAAATATGAAATCTAAAGAGCAGAAATAAATAGTGCATCAAAATATTGTGAGCTCAATGAAAGTTGTGCAAAACAATTAATTCAATCTAAACGGATATACTGTATATGAAATATACCTTAATTTTTTATATTTTATAAATAATTTGTGTTAAAATCAATACATTCAATGATTTCCCCTTGTCCTAAATAACGTGCAAACAACTGAATAGTCCTTAAAATATGTGGCAGGGGCACATAAGTAAAACTAATACCTGTGCTGTGTGTTATGTATGTGTTGAACATTGTGTATCATCAAAATACATACAAATACCTGTTAGCTATAACTTCATTCTGTACAAACCTGTCATGGCCGCTAATCATATATCCATTGCAGCCTTTTTGGAGTTTCCGAAAATTACTAAGATAGACCTCTGATTGACATAGTATTATAAGCCCTGGATGCTTACTAAGTGTTTACTAGGTATCCTTCACCACATATTGATCTTTAACTCCTTCATGGCTTTCCCATACACGGTCATTCATATGATCTAGGCATATTAGACTGCTGTCTAGAGCACTGAGTTAGGGGGTGCCACCATAAAGTTCTTTTCTGTGTTGATGACCAAATGTATGTGGAGACATACATACATGTAAGATTCCTCTCTCGCTGGTAATTTAACACCATTAAAAGGAAACGCTATCCTATTTCTCATGTAGCTGCATGAGTTTTGTTTTACCTAATTTCTCTACAATGTAGCTGTACACTTCATACATATGCATGACCACATGCAGCGTTTTCTAAATATTACATGCATCATGACCTCAAAAGCAGTTTAGTAAGGTATACAAACTCAAACGCAGGAATAGGCTTCTTCCTCCTCCTAGATTAAGGTGACCAGATCTGGGGACATGTCTGGGACATCATTTGTCCGGGGACAGTGTTCTCAATATGGGGACTGTCTCTGGAAACCAGGAACCTCTAGTCACCCTATCCTAGATACAAAAAGGTTTCATTCCAACGTCTTTTCTGAAGAAAGACAATTTTACAAGTTCAAGGTTTGGAGGATGGAAGTGGATCAAGGACATCCTGTTTTCACGTGAAAACCCTTGCATTATTCACTAAGGCTATTTAAAGGTGTCTCTGTAACTAATGGTTCATGGTTCATTACACTAAACATTATTTTTATTATACACTAAACAAGTTTTTCATTACCATCTTGTTCTATCTTATTTGATTCTATCAACGTCAGGGGTGATGACTAGAACAGAGGCTAGCTATCATGTGGTAACTCACAAAAAGCAAAATTCATTATTATTTTTTTTTTATATTTTGTATATTTGTTTCTGACCCAAATTAGACACCATGAGACTTTTATAAATAGTCCTTGACAAACTTTGTTCAAAGTACAAAGGATCTGTTTACCATGGGATATAACCAGTAATAAGAAATTTGTGTAACAAAGACTGTATTCACACAGTGATGCGTTCCTTTTGAGCATTTGGCTACAATTACTTTAATTTAAGTTTGAAATAGGCTCTATGTATTTAGGACATCAAATGATTTCTATAATTGTTCTCATTTTTGTTTGTGATTTCCCATCAAACACACTGGTGGGTCATTGCCAAGTATGCTTTACAGAACTGGATGACTAAAGACTATGCATAGCTGCCAGAAATCCTCAATTTGCTGTGGCAGTCCTAGCCAACAGGCTTAAGTCCCAATACGCCACATGTGAAAAGCCCAAATCGTGCAAAACACAAAAAGTGTTGTAAACACATCCTGCAATCTGCATTTAGTGTATGCAGTGCTGGAGCCTCGCTAGAATTTCAGAAACCGTATACCATTGATGTTTAAACTATATGTTGAACTACGTCTATTTTTTTAAATGTCCATCCTGTGTTTAGTCTTGATATTCACATGAATTTAATGAATGTGCTGCATTAAATGTTTAATGATTACTTGATTTAATGATGTGAACGATTATGCTCTATACATTTTATTGTTTAAAGAATGAATTACCATTACAGACATCTGCATGTGAATAAAAGGCATTTTTTCAAGAAACCTACGGTATTGTTTTATATCGCTCATCATATTCCACAGCGCTAGACAATGGGTAAATGGGACATAAGTAGTATATATCATTTCACTTACAGAAACAACAAGTGTTTAGAATCTAGAGGATAATCTCTTTGCATTAAATTATCAATATACAATATTTGATTTATTTGTTGTACTTTCAGAGTTTGTGTTCAGGCTTTTCTTGTGTCCAGATTGAGATGCGCATTGAATATATGCATCTGTTTATCTCCCTACCTTGGGTACAGCTGCTCAGCCATAAAGTGTGACAGAAGTGTTTTCGGAGAGGAAATGATACTAGGAACGGAAAAAGAAAGTTAATGTTCTAAATATCTTGTACTGTACACTACATGTAAATAAAACTGAAGCCCCAAATCACATGATTTGATGTAAAAAAAAAAAAAGATAATTCTATTTCCTGTATTCCTCTTTTGCAGAATGCATATCTACCATATTGACTCAAATATAGGCCGCATCCGAATATAGGCCACACCCTTAAAGTTTGTTGCTTTTTTAAAGAACAAAAAAATACATGTATTTTAAAGAAAAAATACATGTATTTTAAAGAAAAAATACATGTATTTTAACATTTTTTGGTATCTATTATACAATTTGTCAGCATATGTTATATACAAACAGAAAACCAATAGCCATTTTAAGGTTCCTCCCATAATGCACCTTACCTTATAGATATGTCGTTCTGCCCCCTGATATGCCACTCTGCCCCCTAGATATGTTTTATAACCCCTGATATGCCTCTGCCCCCAGATATGCCACACTGCCCAATATGCTTTATAACCCTTGATATGCCATTCTGATCACCCAGATTTGTTTGTGCCCCGCTAGAAATGCCATTCTTTCCCCAGAAATGCTTTATGCCCTTAGAAATGCCCACCTGTCCCCCAGATATGCTTTATGCCCCCTAGAAATGCCACTCTGCTTTCGAGAAATGTCACTCCCCCCCGAGTTACCAATGCACCCCCGGACTCCCTGGTGTCTATCGGGGCTGGCTGGTGGACATCTGTTCGATGCACGTAGCCAACCTTCGCTGCCGGCACTTCCGCCAGGGCTTCTATGACAGAGAAGCACCAGCAGAAGTGCCGGCAACGGAGGTTGTCTACGCACATCGCCGCAGCCGGTGAACCTTACCTTAATGATATCGCTGTCACAGATGAAGTACTGATTGAAAGAGTGAATGAAACAGCTAATCTAGTCCATGACTAAATGAACTCCACACAGAAATACACTCCCATGGCAGCAATTCCTTGTCTACAGCATCAGCAGAAAGGGGTGAAACCGCTAGATCTTTAATAATCTAGTCTAGATCCCTATAAGCTAATTGAATATCTCAAGGCAGATGTGTTTAAAATGAAGAAAATGTTCCTCGCAGCTATTGAGACCAGCAGTCAACCATGACCAAGAGAGTTTCCAATGATCCGGGCAGAAGCAAGACAGAGACAGAAGGATGTTGAACACTTTGTGACCAGTGTCTGAGTGTCTTAAGAAGAAGAAGCCCAATAAGCCTACCAGAGCACCGTTGTCTACCATTACCACAACCTATCCGTTTGAAATGGTATCCATCTACTTCCTGCATTTGGAGACATGTAAGCAAGGATATGGATACATCCTAGTAGACATGGATGACTACACCCGGTTCGCACAGGCCTATGCGACAAAGAACAAAGCCGCCAAGACTGTAGCTGAGAAGATCTTTAATGATTTTGCACTCAAGTTTGGGTTCAAGATCCACCATGATATGGGAAAAAAGTTTGAGAATCAAAGGCTGAAAACTCTCTGGAATCCATGGCTCTCATACAACACCATGTCACCCTCAAGGAAATGGCCAAGTTGAAAGGTTCAACAGGATACTGCTATCCATGTTAAGACTGGAAGAACTCATTGGGAAAAGTTGCTCACACCTATAATTGCACACTCAGCAAGGCTACTGGATACTCACCGTATTACATACAGTTTGGGAGATCCCCAAGACTTCCTATTGACCTTCTGTTCAATCGCACGGTTGAAGAAAAAGAAATGTATCTAGAGGAAAAGAGGAAAAGTATAATAGCATAGAAGAATCCATGGGAATTATTTAAAACCTGGTGGCCGAGTGCTTGTTCGCAATGTAACTGATACAGGAGGACCTAAAAAAAATTCCATCCTACTGAGAAGATAAAGTTCACATAGCTGTGCAAAGAAAAAGCAAAGAAAGCCCTGTCTATGACGTCAGACCAGAAAAGAAGAGAAGGTAGAACTTGAGTAATTGACAGAAATTTGTTAATGCCATGTGACCACTTACCACTGGAAAAATCTGAGAAGGCCACAGACCAGCCAAAACAAAAGGAAAAAGATTCCTTGAAGAAAAAACAGATTCATGTAACCTGGATAACGACTCTGAGGAAGATTACCAACGGGTATGCAGATTTAAGCCTCTCGTAGAGAAGAATTCTAGAAATGGATACACAATCCTAAACCTGAAAGCTAGAGTTTTCCAACCCCCAAGTCACCCAACAGCCAAATGAATACCTGCCGCCAGCTGAGGTAGTATCAATAACATTGATGAAAATTTAGAAGATCACAGACACAGTGAAGTTCAAGTTCCCTAGCCAGCACTTGAAGCAGGACAGTCTTCTGATGAACAAGAAAACCCTGTACAATCACCTAGATCACATCCACAGAGAGAGACGCCAACCAGGAATGTTGACTTATGAAACTTTAGGGCAACCTTCTGTGATACAAAGAGAACTACCTGTGAACGACATTCACGCCACACATTGTAGTCCAAGCTTTTGGAGACCATGGAATACAATGGACTTACAGACCGCTTATTAAAGTGATACCTAGAGAATTGAAAGTCAAATACTACTGTTATAGACATACTGACCGGTAACATTGTTGTCAAAGCATTAAAATTATTTTGTGAAATTCTTTAAGAGATATTAAGTCAAATGTTTGAAAGAGATAATATGGTTGTATCAAACTAAGAGTAACTGTAGGCTGTAAAATTGAGTCTGATAACACTAAAGTGTAATGAAAAGAAACTGCTTTAAGTGAACGATTGTTCTTCAATTCTCTACTGAGAACCGAACATTGCAATAGCAAAAGTATTATGGGCTAAACTTAGAGTGCGCCATGAGCTTTATCCATGACCCTCGGTAGACAGTAAGAAGTGTATCTACCGGGTTTAGGATTTATTCCTGCAAATATATTTGTATATATATATTGGTGTTTTGTTAAAGAACACAACTTCTAAACAGCCAGTTTTTATATTACACAAATCTAATGTGTTTGTCTTCAAAAAGAGGAAATGTCTGTTGACATTTACATTTGTGGGGAAGAGTGTGGCACTTTGTGTATTAAATGGTCATTTAAACTCATTGCACCCCAAAATAATACAGTATGTAAAGTATTAAACATTTTTATTGTTATTATTGACAATCCCATACATTGTCCATAGTTCTTTTGCTGCTGTTTTAACCTCCTACCAGCGGGTGGCGATCACTATGTTCTCAGTCACAGTAACTGTAATCGGTACCATGGGATCACCTCAGTGGTTCAGTACTACTGTAGCCAGCACTGACTGCCGTTAAGAGACATAGCAACAGGGTGCCCTGAGTAAAGCAGAGTCATTTATCTGTTTTCCGAATCACAAAATAAATGTGTTGCAGCAGAACAAGCTCCGTCTCTTTATTCTAAAAAAATGCAACATGTATCTTTATAAATCTGTGCTGTCCAGCACACCGGTTATGGGCATCTCAAGCAGTTTAATGTTCCAGCACAACAAAAAAATTTTAGCCTTCAGATAAATGTATTTTATTTACATTTGAACATAAAATAATTTTGTCCAATGGTAGATAGTGAACAGGAAAAACACAATTCTACAGGTAATGGGGATTTAAGTGCTTTACAAAGTGTTCTCAAATGATGCAGTCAAACATTGTTTTTTTAATGCAAAAAAGAATATAAAGCAGTATATTCAGTGTAAGATAAATACCGATAAAGCATCTTGTACATATACAGTATACAAAAAAGCACTAGAGTATGTTTGTTTACTCAAGCCAAATTACCTTTATACATTTATATACATTTTGCCCCAGTTCCTATTTTGATCATAAAGTAATTTAAAGTGCTTTGTTCTTTGCTCCCAGTAGTTTTCAACCCTTGTACTACTATTTCCACTCATGAAGTTCATAAATGACACGTCTTTTCCTTCTGTACATAAATATAAATGCTTGCTTGATAATTAAATGTAAAATATGACGTAAGAGCTCATTCAGAAAGTCTTGTAACACAGTCTATAGATCACTTTGCTGAAGGTTATGTTTATGACCATTTCCATTTTCAAGGGCTTCCACTTGTTCATTTGAGAAGGTTGCTGAGAATAAGCTGCCTCGTCGCCCCTCATAGCTTTTATTTCTCTTGAAGCTTCTATTCCATACCTCCAAGACTTTTTTGTAGAAATCTTTAGAAGCAAAATAATAAAGAAAAGGATCCAGGCAACTACTCAGGCAGCTCAAGGTAAGTGTGAGTTTATAAGCATGGTAGTAGCTTTTGTAATAGAATAATCGACAAATAGTGTGTATTAAGAGGATAAAATTGTTTGGGGCATAACATGTGACGAATACAACAAGGACCATGATAGCGAGTTTTATCGAGCGTTTCTCTTGACCTGTCCCGCGTCTATTTGAACACTTAATAAGTGTCCATATTATGCAAACATAACAGACGACAGTCACAATTAGAGGAATTAAAAATAAACACATAAAAAGGCCACCAATAAAAATTGCCCAATACACTAGATTTGGTAGCATGTTCCACTTAAGTATATCAAAGCAAGTGGTTATATTTAAATGCTTCACTTCATAGGTCAGGTCTGTAGATATGAGTGGATACAACAAAGCCAAGGTAAATATCCAAATAAAACAAATGGCAGCAACTGCGTATCTTTTTCTCCTCCATGTACTTGCCTTCATTGGATGGACAACACCCAAGTAGCGCTCAATGCTAATTGACATGATGGTCAAGATGGAAATGTACATGTTGGCATAAAATAGCACAGACACTATATTGCAAAGCCATGTCCCAAATATCCAGTGATTGTTGTTGATGTTATAGATGATTTGGAATGGAAGAAATATTGCAAGGACAAAGTCTGTAAGACTCAGATTGATCATGAGGATTATAGAAGATGTAATGGGTTTGGAATGGAATATCAAAATCCAAAGGGATAACAGATTCCCCGGAATGCTGATTAAAACCAATATTGAGTAAACCACAGGAAGAGTAGTCGAAACAATTTTGTTTTCAAGCATTAACAGCGTCTCATTATCAAGCTTCGATTCTTCAGGTAAGCTCCATACATCCATAATGGATCTGGTTTTGGAAAACTTTGGATTTTGAAAGCGTTTGGATATTCTTTAAGTCTAAAATAAAAGAAAACAAACAAACTGAATTCATATATTAATACATTTTTGTAAGCTAAAATAACATCACATTAAAACACTTCTAAGCACAATAACATTTTTGCAGACTAGACACTGATTTTATAATCCATATTTTAGTTCTCCCAGTCTAACCAGTGTGAAGTGGAGGATTTGTGGACCCTGCACAATAATAGAAACTTATCTTGTGAGCACATTACTCACTGGTACTGGGCCCTAAGTATAACCCGGCTCTCAGCAGAGTCTAGTCAGCTAAAGATAGCTCACATTTCCACATTTAGCATAATGCTATGATTGTCAGTGCCCTTCTATCTCTTCATTGTTACTATGGATTTGCCATTTGACAGGTGTGCTTTGTCAACAAAATAATTATGACTTAAAGTTTTGTTTTCTTTGTGTTGTATAGGCTGTGTCCCCACTCATTACACATTTTCTGAATACCTATAATTTATGCCACACGCACATGTCAACTAAGCCTTGGGCAGCAGGACCAGGGGGTAGCAGGCTTCTGCTGCAAAACCAGCGTAGAAATGGCCCTCTAGGGAGCGATCTGCCCTTCTTCTCCACTCCTGCCCAATGAGCCAGTTACAAAGGAGATCTCTGAGCCGACACGGCCTCCATAGGATATATTACAATGGGCTGGACGCCTTTAAGACATGGAGCTCCAGGATATGACATCTCATCTTGATGCTCCGAGCGAAGACGACAGCCGTGGAGGCACTGCCCTGGGCCAGGTTTAGGGCAGGGACAAAGGTAAATAGTTGCTGTATAAGAATACAGATTTTTGTTCTCCTATGCAGCAACTATTTACCTTTGCAACACTGCCTATAGGGCAACTATATACCCTTACTCAGTATCTAAAACTGAGGCTTAGGGCACAGAATGTTGTAAGGAGCCTTAAAACACTAGAAGTCCATGAAGATGCTATAGTTAAGAAGTTAGCAAACGGTGAAGAAAACTAACCACAAACACTCTTGAGCAACTTTGATAAATATCGACACCTTAAAAGGAAAAAACACTTATTATTTTTATAACATGTAAGTTTCGAAATCATGAATAGGTCAAGATTATACATGTACAGTTTTTGCTAGTTATGGTTTCAAGTACATCCTAAATGTCCTTGATGATACTTTTTTAATATTAAATACAGCTTACTTTTGAAAGTTGTCTGTTAGTATACATGTACAGTATGTACCAACACACCCTTTGATATCATATTTATGATATTATACTGCCTCTTTAAATTAAAATATACCTAATTTCTAAGGATACAAATTAAGAAAAGATGTCCTTTTCATATTAGATAAGTAAAGATAATTTGAATGTTTAAAAAATATGTTTTTGGTACAAAGTAGGGGAATACCAGATATACACAAGTAACATTGCTACTGGTGCTTCCTCTATATGTTCAGCTTATATTGCAATTTTGAAGAATAGAATGTGGGCACCTCATCAAAGTATAAACTTTCTCACACCCTAATTTCCTGTTTCCCTTAGATTTGCAAACTGCACCTGCAAAAAAAGCATATAGTTCAAAAGAGTATATCAAGAAATATGCAATACAAATGTACTAATAATTCACACTATAAAATTATATGATTGCACTATCTTCTTAGATGATGCAACCCTATGGAAAAGTGCATGTGACTGTTGACAAGAAGGGCGTGCTGACCCACCCAAATCATCTGCACTCAAGCTCATGTAAAAGGTAGTTTGAGGGTTAGAAGCACAAGGGAGATTATATATGAGGAAGTGAAAAAGAAACAACTTTTTATAGTTGAGCAGATGGTACAGAACACATTTGTTTTCAAATTAGCTTAAGTAACATTTAGGAAAGGTTACATGCACTGAATTATTTCAACAAAGCTCCTCATATATTTCTTTGTCTTGAAAATAAGGGTGCATAAGCATTGTATGGGCATTACAGATGCAGTCCATGGAGTCCCATCATACCTGGAAAATTCCAAGGTATGTTGGCCTGGAGGCAAAAAGTAGGGGGATTGAGGGTGTGTGGGGCTTGGCCCTACTCCAATAGGTCAAAAGGCTATCCTAGAGGCTACATGGAATCTTCTGGGCTGATCTAGTAAGTTTCCAGATATGGTGGTAATTCATAGGTACCATTGGTTTGGAAAGCCCTGTTATAGATGAGCATCTGTTCTCCTGGTACACACCTGGGCATTGTGGACCAAATACATTTTAGTGAGCAGCTGAGATGACTTTGGTTTTATCTTTGCATCCTAGCTACTTGGACGTACATAGGCCAATTGGACTATTAGAGAATAAATACCATGGTATAAGTCATTAGTAAATTAAACTATGATAAAGTTATGTGACTTAGATTTGCTTTTATTTTATTTTGTTTGAGAATTATTTAATACTTTGCTTACCCTTTACAAAATAAGAAGGCAATAGAATTAGTTATTGCTTAATTGCTCAAATCTGATTATTTACCCTAGAAAATGGTCAAAATAAGGTTGATGAGTTTAAGATCTTGGAAATCAGGTTAAAAGTTCCCACTTTGTAGCTTAGATGGAAACTCTTGATTTGATAAAAAGGAATTTTTTGGGAGAAGCGTTTTCATTTTAATAACGGCTTTTGTGTTTTTTTACGACCTTTGGAGGAATTTGCCCATTTTAGTTAAAGTTGGCAGAAAGGTTTTTCTTTTATAGTCTAGAGATTTTTGCAAGCTTACTAACTCTGTAAGTATGCAGATTGCCGAATGTACGAGCTGATAAAATTGAGAAATGTTTGACATCTTTATCAGAAATCTTCATTGTGCGATAGCCATGATTTTACATCTTAATCTCAGTAACATAAATAATCTGTATAATTTAATGAAATCCAAAGTAAAACAATGGATGGCCACCCGAGTACTAGGCACCAATTATTGATCACTATTCTGAGGTTTAGCCCTATATATTCCTGAAGAAATAAACCAAATGGCAAATTATTTAAGTAAATTGGAGGAATGTCTAAGATTGGCGCAGATGGAAGTATCGTAGGCTAATGCACGTAGGTAATTTAAAGATGCATGGGATAGCCATTTGTCTATACCGTATCCAAATGTTTGGTTTTTATTATCTGCTGTTAAATTATGTTTCTAGTTTTATTGGAAGAAGAATTGTGTAAATTGTTGGTACTATATAATTAAAATATAACAAATATAAATCTAGTTGTCATTAAAACCAAGCAGCTGCATTAGTATAAGCTAGTTTTAACTCCCTAAGGAAAGGTTTGGGAAATTTCTTTGTATGGACAAAGAGAAATACGATTGATTCAAATCTGCAGTAGGAGTAAAACATGGTGTTTTTTTTGCTATTTTGTATCGAACATAATTATATCCCTTTTATTACTAGAGTGTTCAAAATCTTGCCAAGTACTTAAGCTTTTTTATAAGCTCATCAATCCTCCCTTTATTCGCCTAACTAATTTTAGTTTTTTTTAGCTCAAGCCACCAAATAACTTATTCCTCTACTTTTCCATATCACCAAACATTCAAAACAACAAAAGATATTTATTGAATGAAGAAGTTCACCATTTTGTTTTATTAGCATCATATAAAAATATAATTTACACATAATGTAATGTTATTGGACAGCCATATAGTTTTCATGTGTATGTATTCTAGCCCAATCTACTAAAAAGTACTCATCAAACTACCTTTGGCAAACAGAACACTCCTAAGTCTAACTTACCCACAGGAATCCTATTTTCTACAAAAAATATACACCAAAAAGACCTTCATAAGATAAACAGGACTTCATAAGTATTGCCACAAAGAATCACTTTAGTGTCATGTTTAAGCTGGAAAGTCACCCAAAATATCAAGTCTCTTGTATGTCTACATTGGTAATCTACAGCTCTACAAATAAAAAAGGTAATTGGAATAAAACTAAACCTAATCATTTTAATTGTAAATTAAATTGCTCTATACAGCACCAGGCTGAATGCTTAAAGAAAAATACTGTATGTATTATTCTTGGGACATCTCTGTTATTGCAGTCTGTGTGCAATAACCAGCAGATCAGTTTTCTCATTAGCTGGATGTCTCCTCTAATTATTTTATTTTAAGCTTTATTTTTCGACTCCATATTTTATGACCAGTTTGTACTGCATATCTGTACAGAGTGATTTACTGCTCCTCCATTTAAGTAATCTTTAGTAAAGTAGTGTTAATGAATAATGTATGATATTTGTTACTGTATTTTTCTTTTTTCTCTTTGCAGACGATCTGAGGATTCAAAGGGAAGAGAAAACTGTGTTAATGTGACACAGGGCTGCCTTTAACACGTGCAGTGGAAGTCTATGAAGGTGACATGCAAAGGAAGCACAAAGATAACTATGCTATTAACTGGCACTTTTGGGCTGGGGTGACATAGAGGGAGATCCATTATATTTAAGGATGACCCTAGCATGGCAGCAAAAGTGTTAAAATTAACTAGGTGAACATACATGAAAAATGGAAAGGTTCAGTACAAGATGAGGTGAGCCTTATGTTGCAAGAAACGAGATTTTGTCTACAATGTATTTACTAGACAACAGACAAAACATCATATAAACAACAGAAATAAATCTGTACAAATCGGTTTTCCAGGCTCTATATTTTATATTCTTTTTTTATCAAAATTTCAGTAGAAAAAATGTTAGTGTTTTATGTTTGAAAAATAAATTAGGCATCATTTTATTTAACAGAAGCAACATATTTCTTGTCTGATATGCAGAAGAAGGCAAATATCTTAAAAACGTCCAAAGCAGACGTTTGTGGCAAAGGTTCCAGTTCCTGGAGTACTAATGTCTGTCTGGGTCTGTGTTTTTCCTTTATATGCAGACACATGTTTATCTATGTGTCTGTTAAAATGCATATCTGATGACTTGTCTGCTTCTGTTGTCTCTCACTTTTAATCTTAAAAATGTTTTTTTTTAGTTTTCCTGTTGATCTATATCTTATAAAGCATCTTGAACACTTGCGTTATGCTGTGCAATATCAGTGGTCACAACTGACCACATAAATATCACATGATAAGTAAAACAAAAATTCTTACACTACATTGCCTTGTTAGATTAATGCACGTCAAAAATGTTTAAAAAAAACTAGGTTGTCATAACGATAGATACCTACAAATATGTGAAGAGGTTAAATAAAGTCCAGGAGGGTGTATAAGAGGATGATGTCAGATGGCGGAACTGTGGATGGGGTATTGTGAAAGCTAGGGTAGTAGATACCTAGAATAGACTTCATGTGGAAGTAGTAAAGGGAAACATAGTGAAGGAGTTGGGATGTGTATACAATTATCTTAAATTCTGAGTAATTAAAAAAAGACAAGAGCCGATGAGTCAATTGGTTAGTTTTTGCTATCATAATACATCTATCTATGTGTGTGTGTTAATGTTCCACCTAGTATCATATTATGTTCACCATGTTGTTATTGGTCACTGTATTTAATGGCCCTGAGAATTTAAAAACACAAAAAAATAGATAATGCAGATTACTTTTCTAATTTAACACTGTTAATCTCTTTACAAGTTCATGCAAGGCATTTTTGTACTTTGATTCTGAATATTCAATTATAAGATGGAAAGACTAAAGACAAGCAGACTAGGTTGAAAACATCAAAACAACTAACTTTGTTAAAGATTGTAAGAGCCTCTTGTTTTCTGTTTTTTTTTTATCGCATATCACGTCAAGTAGAAACGTAAAACCATACAAGGTCGACCTTCATGCTCAAACACTGTCATCTGTTTTTCTTTTAACATTTAGAATCAGCAGAGTATCATTATATCACTGTGCTCCACTAATATAATTACAACGATGCCATGAAATACTTAGATCTCTATGGAAAAATATATGTGCACACATTCTCAATGGATGAAACTATAAACTCATTGTGAGTTTTGAAGGACGTTAATGATGCCAAAGCATGATTATAAAGTGGTGTTAAGGTAATATAATTAAGTAAATATGTTAATTACAGAACACACTGATACTAAGATATTTACCATTTACTTCATTGTGCCGAGCCCTAAAAAATGTCCTTTTTTGTGCTTTCTTTTTTGTTTTGATGACATAATGCAGATAGTGACGTAAGAATTCTAATGGAGAGAAGCAGGAAAGGGAAAACTCTGGGGGGGCAGTCCTGGGAAGCTTCCTGGAATGGTTACATGCCAGTTGAAGCTTACGTGTCCCTCTTTTATGAAAAACATAACTTGTTTGGGTATATATTATATTATTTTGATGATGATTAATCTACATGTGTTATGGATAATAAAAATAGCTTGGAACAACTCAGACGTTCCCTTTTTTAGCAGTCTTGTGATTCACGTGATATGCTACCAACAGAAAAAAAAGAAAGGCTGTGAGATTGTCTGATCCAAAAGCTGGCATCCTAAAAGTGCTCAATGAACACCGGACACTTTAGTGCTAAAAGTGCAGAGTTGTTATAACCACCGTCAGTATTTTTACATCTATTACATGGTAATGTACACTCATCTGACAATGCAGAACACTGCTTAAGTGAGTTTGAGAATTGCCACAAGGAGCTCTCTATGGCAAAACATTTCCTTTGATAAGCTTAGAGGGTGATATGACTTATAGCCAAGAATATGGTTGCCATATCGGCTATTTTTTGATCTGGATATATCTCATTTTCATATGCTGTTAACCATCATCTATATTGCTGCCCTGTTTTATGTGGAATCACATAATGAAATAAATTCCTTAATTAAGTTTACACACACACACATACATCTTGTTGTCTCAATATTTGTTAATGTATTATATGGAAATACATTTTATTAAAAGACTTCAACCTACCTTTTGTAAAACTTGACTATTCTTTCCTTTTTTTCAGAATTCTAAATTCATTTATTTTGTCGCAGATACCTTAAAGGTGCTGTTCAACTTAGACAAAAACATGAATTGATCAATGTACTATATTAAGCAAAAAAATATTCTAATTCCAATTCTCCTGAAGTGTTCCTTAAGAATGCAACACAATTTGACATGATTAAATAGATATTTATAGGAAGGCATAGAGCACTCAGCAGTACTGGGAGCAATGTTTCTTATGCTGCATTGAGTTATAAAAGTGTTAAATTCAGCAGAGTAGATGGACGGCACATTTTAATTTGTGGCTTTTTTATGATCACACCTGGGAACTTGCCAGATCAGGCTACCTGGAAATCTCCCTCTTCTGGGACAGTCGCTTTGTGAGGCGGGGTTACCATTTGACAGGTGGGGTTAACTGGCGATAAGGGTGGGGCCAACAGGAGACAGAACAAATAGTATGAGAGATGGAGAAAAATTGGGCGTGAGTGGGTGTAGCTAAACACATGTCTCTTGCCCCAGAGAAAGAGGAGAGTCAACCCGCGAAGAAGTGCTTTACCGCGATATCTTTCCCAGATATGAATATCATGTGTTATAAAAATCACATTATCTTTCATTGTGATGATTAATGTTACGTGATGTTCTTATTAATTAGGAGATTTGTTCATTTAAAATGTATTATTCATTGAATAGTGATGTTTTGCATTAATTTATTGTACACCTACACATGTTTAATTCAGATGACTAGGCTTTAGCAATTTAATGAAAACCTTATATTATTAACAAAATACATACATGAACAATCATGCACTATTAGCTAGCATGCTAGAGTGCACGAATGGGTCACAGCTAGATTTAAATGATATTGTTTAATATATTTGATAGCTGAGTTTTACCTTTAAATAATCATTCTCCCGTCTTGCAAATACATGGAGGGATTCAGCACTTTTACATCTGGCTCTTTCCCTGCATCCTACCCTGCTTATCCTCAGCTTGCAGGAGATGTGTTTATCTGAACGCATCGCAAGCACTGGGTCACGTAAAAATTCAAGGAGGTCTCACCCCTTGAGCTCATTACCTTCAAACTTCACCACTTTTAGCTCCTTTAAACAGCCAGTGAGTGGCATGGATCTCGTTAAGGCAAGTATTTTTGAATAAGGTTAAATTATGCGTATGGCACATTAAACTGTCCCTTTAATGAAGTTTACATTCTTCCAATGCCTATAAATGTGTGCCCATATATAGGGAACAGGTAAAACTAATTGACCAGCAAAATGCTGCCACCTGGATAGTATACGATCAATCTATTCTTATTTAACCTCGCTTGTTTTACAGATAGACTGGGATCAGCGAAGCAAGCACAGCGGCATCCATGACGGGGAAAAAAGGGCACAGCTACCCCTTTGGCCCCTTAACAATACAGGGTGTAATATCTTCATATACTTGAAGATGCATGGCAGCGAAATCTCTCTTTGTGTGAGCGCACAAAAACCTGGGCATTCCCCTGCTGTAGTGTAACAGCTAACACCATAGGAAGCATCAGTCAAAGTACTACAAACCCTGCAGGATCCCCTATGATCCTACCTGCTGCTGATCACACATTCTGTGTGACCCCCTTCTCCATTCTGAGCTCTCTAGTCAAAAATGAAAACGTTAAACAAGTAAAAATGTGTCTTAAAAAACTCTATACCCCTTCCAGCCTGGTCGGCATTCTCCACAAAATGATAAACAAAGAAAAAAAAAAAATTTCTATAAAGTAGTGCGATTGATCTTTGATATCCTCCAAAACTATACATACTGAATATTTCTGTACTTCTGTACTATTGTTAAACTAAAATTGTATTCTCGATCTACAACTGCAATTGGAGTGGGAGAAAGCCTGAGAATTGAAAGGGGTATGCAAATAATGACCCTTGTTTTTCCGCAACACGCACACGTGTATGTAACTTTTGCAATCTGCTATTAAGGCTACAGTTGCATCATATCACAGTTCATTACAATTTCATTAGAAAGAACGAGTGTCCATCTATATGAGAATGCATTAGAAATAAAACCCTACCTGTCCTGAAAAGAATATATCATTTGTGTGGGTACACTATAATGAGAACAAGGGAAATTAGAGCTGTACAAAGCAAGAGTTAAAATGGTAAAAATGTCTGTGGCCTCAAATGTAAAATAGCTTACATCTTTAAAGGGTTAAATGTAAAAAATGACCATGAGAAATTATCTGCACGGTTGGCGTATAGCTATACTTTAGCTATGATACAGCATTATGAGACAAATTGGAGGTATCAACCAAACTTTGAAAGAAAAGAATACTGCGGAGCGAGGAAAGTTCTAGATAAAAGTCGTGGAAGCCATATAATTTTATAGTAGTGGTGAGTCCCAGAGCCCTACTACAAGACAGCTCATCCTACACACACAAGCACACACTAACATCATTGCACACAAACACGAGTAGTCTTCTGCTCCCTCATTGTCCTCACATGCTGCAGACGTCTGAGAGCCAGAAAATGATGGAGTGCAGTCCACTGACCCGGGGTATGGGAATTGGATGGAGGCCCCCATAATGCAGGGTTTGCCGGGGCCTTCATTATGTGAGTGCAATGAGTTGTCCAGACTTTTTTTAGGAAGAAAAAAGGTTTTATGTTATATGTACTCACCAAAAACAGCACTAACTGCAAAAATACATGCACACTTTTACCAAGCATATCTCATAATCACAGCACAGTAAGAGCTGATTCTGTGTCCAAAACACTGCCTACCTAATTAAATCAATGCAAACCACTGTGTTTCCAATTAAGATAAAAGAAAAGTTTCAAAGCAGTTACGCATTAACTGTAATTTTATAGAGATCATCCTAGAGTTAGTCAGGTTATTACTATATTGCATTATACCAGTAATTGCAAAAGTATCCTTATATTTTTTATGCAAAACGTCTGAATAATATATTTATATAAAGTCTAATCGTAATAGTTTGTACATCTCTCTAGGGGGCCCCGGTGACCCCTGCAACCACTTTTTTTCTGTCTCTCCAATACGCTTCAAAATTGTTCAGAAAGGGTCCTTTCTACCTGAACCGGCGCAGTCCAGGTCAGAGGGGCTCTTTCTAAACAATTTTGAACCGGCTCGGAGAGAAACATCACATGACCCCCAGGTTGAAGCCAGGGAAAGCTGAGGGAGAGGTAATGGGGTACTGGCAGGAGGGAGGAGGTTTGTATGTTTGTATACATGTGAGCATACATGTCTAAGTATAAGTGTATATGAGCTTGCATGTCTATGAATACTATTCTTAGTCCCTGGCCATATCTTATATTTAGCTTAGCCTTATGCCTATCCCATGCTTGCTTAAGCACCTTCACTGTATTAACATCTACCACTTCTGTTGGAAGGCCACTCCATTCTTCAACCTCCCTTTAAGTAAAGTAATATTTTCTGATGTTACTTTTAAACCTTTGCCCCTCTAGCTTAAGACTATGTCCTTTTGTTGATGTAGTATTTCTTCTTTTAAATAGACTCTCTTCCTTTACCATGTTGACTCCCTTTAATTATTTAAATGTTGCTATCATATCCCCCTGTGTGTTATCATGTGTTCATTTGTTTAAGTGTGTTTACGTATGTGTATCATAGTGTATGTTGGTTGGGGCAATGATGTCACAGACAAGCTGTTTGGGGGCACTGATAAGCTGTTTGGGGGCACTGATAAGCTGCTTTTTCACAAGGTTTGGGGGCAAAGGTGGCACTGTGGGACATGTTGCTTAGTGAAGTTGGTGGCCCTGGGTCAATTTTTGCAAAGGGCCCTGTGGCTTCTAGTTACGCCACTGTGCACAACCTATTGATTATTAGAAACTTTATTTTTATGGCAGCAGTCTTGATTCCACTACCACAAACCTGTTATGTAACAGCATTGCAAACCATTCATATTCAACCATAGTTAACACCAAATATGATTTTGCTAATTTTGGATAATTGAAGGGAGCCCCCATGTCTTTTCGTTTACACTTTTTTTCATATTGAATGATCAACGTTCATCTATATGAGTATGATTATAATACCCTATTTGTGTTGGTAACAGTAAATAACAAAGAATGAAAATAGGACTGAACACAGAAAGAGAGAAAGTGAAAACTGCTTGTAGTCTCAATGGTAAAATAACTTGCATCTTAAAGGGTTAAACAATGAAAACAGGACCATGTGAAATTATCTGCATGGTTGGAGTATGAGCAATTATGAATTATCTCATTGAATGGAGCCTCAGATGTCTGTTCATTTACTCATTTTTATCGTTATTGATGCATTTTTGTTCCCTCTTCCAAACACAGTGTATACTCCTGTCTCCCTTGTATTTATCTCATTTCATTTGTTTTAATCCCCATCAGAATAATAATAGTATGAAGTTTCTCTTTATACTGAATCCAAACTACTGGAACGATTAACTTATTATCAGCTAACTCTGTTTATCTCACAAACTATTTGCGTTACCCTCTACAATCTGGTTTCTGTCTACAGCATTCCACTGAGACCGCACTCACTAAAAGTACAACCTTATCATTTCTAAAACAAAACTGTAAGACACACTTGTCTTTGTACTCCTCACCTGGTTGCCACCACACATGCTTGAAACCAAATATGTTTATCTTAGTCTCATTGGACCACAGGACATGGTTCCAGTAATCCATGTCCTTAGTCTGCTTGTCTTCAGCAAACTGTTTTCGGGCTTTCTTATGCATCATCTTTAGAAGAGGCTTCCTTCTGCCATGCAGACCAATTTGATGCAGTATGCGGCGTATGGTCTGACCATTCATCTGTCTATTTCCCAAAGACAACCTCTGGGCACGTGCACTCAACTTCTTTGGTCGATCATGGCAAGGCCTGTTCTGAGTGGAACCTGTGTCCTGTGAAACCGCTGTATGGTATTGCCTACCGTGCTTCAGCTCAGTTTCAGGGTCTTGGCAATCTTCTTATAGCCTAGGCCATCTTTATGTAGAGCAACAATTCTTTTTTTCAGACCCTCAGAGAGTTCTTTGCCATGAGGTGCCATGTTGAATTTCCAGTGACCAGTATGAGAGAGTGTGAGAGTGATACCAAATTTAACACACTTGCTCCTCATTCACACCTGAGACCTTGTAATAATAATGAGTCACATGACACCGGGGAGGGGAAATGGCTAATTGGGCCCAATTTGGCTGTGTGTTGAGTTATTTTGAGGGGACAGCAAATTTACACTGTTATACAGGCTGTACACTCACTACTTTACATTGTAGCATTGTCATTTCTTCAGTGTTGTCACATGAAAAGGTATAATAAAATATGTACAAAAATGTGAGGGGTGTACTCACTTTTGTTAGATACTGTATATACTGTATATATATTGTTATGTACAATTGTATCATTTCTTAGCAGGTGGTAGGAGAAATATTTTTATCTAAAGTGCATTTTCTTGGCAGGCCGTTTGTCTGTTTAAGACCGGAATAACATGCAAATCCCCTATGTCCTGTCTGTTACAAATGTATTGCTAGTCTAACAAAGCAAAGGAAACCAGTACCCATACAGGAATTGTGACATTACACCAGGATGTTGCTTCATATTAACTGCCATAAAGGTCTGTCTGGTCTTCACAGTATGGATTTTTTTATATATATAAGAACATGTTACATCTGTTGCTAACTGATAGAGAAGTTCGATATTTTTGACAGCATAGAGATAAGAGTGGGAGATTGGTTAAATATAACAGCACATAGTTTCTAGTTTCAATACTGATTCCTATACTGCTTCAGGAAGTATGCTGTAGGTCATTGAGTTTTTCCTGTCAGAGGCATCTTCAACATCATTAAATTAAAGAATAGAAAAACAAAATGTTGTTCTGGCCCTCAGTGGAACTGTGTAGAGAGTTATTTCTGCAGAAACACATAGCCCCTTGACTAGAAAACACCGAAAACAAATCATTATAGGTAGAGTTCCTCCAGAGCATCAGGAATAATGGTTTTCCACCATAACAACCTAAGAGATGATAATTTTAGCATGCGTTACATGACCTCTCTGGGCACCTCAGTTACTGGACGCCTTGGTACTGCACATCTACGGTGCCTGCCTTAGAGCTCCTCTGCGCTCTCTGATCTTGGTGCTATTCAATAATTTGAATCAATATATTTATAAAATAAAAAATCCTTGACTACTCTCAAGTTTATATATATTAGTGTTTTATTTTGGCAGGTCAATGTTGAATTCAGAGTGGATAGATTTATTTTTGTTTTTACGTTGATATTTTGAAAAATTATTTTATTTTAGGATTGTATGCTTTTCTGGACCAGAAACAACTCTGTCTGCATATGCTGTAAACACCAGTAGGGAAATATATCTTCTTACCACAAGTTGCACCCACGAGAAGGGCGGTGGACAGTGATCCTTTAAAAAATGTTTACCCCCCAACCCGTGGCCATTGGGGGAGAGAGGTACAGTTGATGTGGTCTGTGCCTCACATTGAATGTTTTTTTTTAATAAATTAAGCTCCCACTCCATGAGAAGCTGGGATGTATACCCACTGAAGTTTATTTTATTATCCATCCAACCGCTTATGTTGTGGGGAAGAAGGAGGCAATTATTGCCTCCTGAATGGTAACTAAAGGGTCCTGGGATCCCCTGTTTTGCTTTTTATTGTTGAGGGTTCCCAGGTAAACCTTTCATCCCCAGAACTTAGTTTAAACTTTCATTTGCCACATTTTTCCTAACTAAATAAAGCAACGAAAATAATTCCGATATTTCCCAGAAATAGTTCTTCAATAATTTCATTCATAATTTTGCCAGGAATACTAGATGACAATACTAAAAAGTGCAATTCCTAACTGGAACAGCACCTTTACATTAATTGCTTGTTTTACTGACGATCCTATATCATTTTTTTGGTTTAGGGATCTTTGATTGTCAATCTAGACTACTTTTACAACTTTTTTTCTGGTGGCTTTTTTTTTGTGTAAACAACTGACTTTAAGTGGTTTTGCACTGTTCATTTCTCAAAGGGAAATTTGGCCGTTCAGCAAGAACTACTTTTATGACTACAGAGTTGTCGGAGAAAAAAAAAACACAGTAATTGACAAAGATAGATGAAAATGCAGATTTATGTATTACAAAAAATATTCAACTAAATGATTTTTCTTCTGGGAATATTTTATAGTTCGATGGTTCTATATATTTTCTTGACACCAAAATACACATTGTTCAAATGTGTTAAAGCGCACCACAAACCACTGTTATGCAATATGCAACACTGTGCACGTTGGAGCTTTCTGCATAAAACAGTTAATGCAAATATAAAGTGACTTTAACAAGATTTTATGTTACAACATAGAATTCTCGCCATGTAAATGAATGCTTCCTATAGGTGTCGGCATCTGCCTACATTCAGTTGGCATAGGTCTTATCTTACCAAAAAGGATGAATAAAGAAGTGATAAATATTTTGACCAAATACGGCATTAGATACATCATTCTTTCTATGTCAAAAAAAGGCTATTGCCTAGGTTTATTTGTTGACGTTAATACTTGATGACTGTTGTCCTTGAAGGATGTAGTACAGGAGAGCTTCTTATTTGTTTCTTGTATGAACCAACAATGACCAATATTTAATGACCTGCTCTATCAAAACAATAATCAACCGCAGGCTCCCCCATATTGGACATGTGAAGCAAGCAAAGTTATTCATCAAATGACATTTGAAAGCATCAACTCTTGCATCAAAATTTGATGTTACCTTATATTCTATTGTCTTATTGAGATTTATAGTTATACGGTATATTTACAAAAAAAAGCAAGTGCTCCCTGCCTAGTAAAAGGCACATGAGATGAGCTACAAATCCATTTTAATAGAAATAATTAAAAATACATTTGGAACAATTGTCCCACATGGGTCTTCTCAGAAAATTTAATTAATTGCATTGTATCGTACATTATAATTCATATAAAAAAACACCTATAACCAGTGTTTTCTAAAATAATATACATTGAGTTGGCAGAAAATATATTTTTATCCAAAAGTAAAAACAATACTATTAAGACTAAAAGTACAGTTCCATATTATTGGGCAAAGAATGTCCAAAAACATTATTATATAGAACGAGTTAATTAAAAGACAATCGTTAAATAGATAAGAAATCTTAAGATGAGAAAGTTAACTCATATGTTGCATAGAGCAGAAAATAAAAACAGAGCTTATATTGGCTATGCTTACCCTCTATGTTACATGTTCTGGACTGAGAGAGAATTGTCATGTTGCCATCGACCTTTGAAAGAGTCTTAAATAAGCGACAGGAAATTAAATTAGGTTTTGCAACAGAACATTTTCACAGTTGTATCGACAGCAGAAGGCGTGGTTGCAAGATGCAAGACTGAAAAAGTCTCCTCATTAGACTAACTTCACTTCTTATATTTAACCCTTTCACAACAAGAGAACCCGTATATCTGTTATGTGGGTTACCTGCCTCATTTAAATAGTGCAGCGCTGCAGAATTTGTTGGCGCTTAATAAATAAAATGGGATAACAATAATTGATGTATTATTTGGGAAGCAGTGTGTTATCCCATTTAGAGTTTAAATGCACACTCCAAAGTACTGAAAATGTTACAGAAACCAATACTGTACATATATTTTGGAGCAAAGCAACAAAATACAAATAGAAGCAAACAACGTAAAATGTTTTTTGATGCTGAAAATTTAAACTAGTAAAATATGTGTTCCAATTATAGATCATAATTTCTTACACTTTCCGTGCACTATATAAGTCCCAACTGATATCCTAGAGTTTTCTTTGTCTTAATCCAGAAACGGTTCTCTTTTCTGCATTATTTTGGCCTCTTGGAGTACTACCGCAAAAAGGGCGGAACCATGGCCTGCCCCACGAGGACAGCCTCTCCCCATTCCTCCTTTTGGGGAAGTACTCTGGGAGGCCAGGTTGATGGAGAGGAAAGCAGGGAGAATCAAACCAAAATAGAAGACAGAAGAAAGAATACAGAAAAACAGAAGAGGTAAGACAAGAAGCAGAGCTGTGGAAAAAGGAGACAGGGACACGAAACCACACAGAAGGTTGGTAGACATTGAGAGAGAAATGAAAACTAAAATACTTAGCTCTCTGCTTCATTTTGGGGTCCTCCTGGTTTGGGGACTTAGGTATGAATTAATGAAATTGGTAGATTTCATTAAAATTAAAATTCATTTAAATTAAGTGTGATCATCAAGCAGGGCTCCATAGCCTTGCAGTGCTGATCACAATGTGTGTCACCAGCCAGCATTGAGAACAATCAGAGATCCAAGCAGGCCCTAACAGAAGGGAATACTGAATAACACTGAATGCCACACAATCAGCCATCAGGCAGCTGCCATAAAGTCAGGATGTACAGGTAAGAGGCATCGTAAGAGGCACACCTTTTAAGGATATACCTATTTGCTCATAGGGGCATTCGTTGGTTAAGATTAATGCACTACTTCATGTACTATTTATCCAAAGCAAAATGGCAAAAAAACATGTAAAAAGTGCTCAATTTTTGGAATTATAAGTGAAAAGAAAAATAAACGTGAAAAGAAAAATAAACATAGGGCACATTTACATGCATATTTCTTGTAGTGTCTTAATTTCATTGGAAACACTTCTATTGTCTGATCTAAAACAAAATCTTCTCTTTAAATATAAGCAGTATTTTTAAGCAACAATGAAATAGTTAACCCCTTCGTGACCGAGGGTTTTAAACCCTTATGTGACCGGAGGTGGCATTTTTAGCATATCTATGTTCAACAATGATTCCCCTTTCCCCTGTTTAGTGTACCCACACAATTATATATTGTATTACTGATGACAGTACCTGTGCTACGGAGTTTATCAGAGATTTCAGGATTGTCTGGATTAATTCCTTTCAGGCATTTGCCTTTATTCCGTTGTATAGCAATGCTAGCTCCTGCTGACAGAGGAGACCCTGATGACTATTGCCTTGCATCTGTCTCTACCTGGATGTCTGCACGTTTCTTGAAACTTAACCTCTCCAAAACTGAACTCCACAGTTCACACCACAGTTCACACCACATACTCAGTCTGTCTCTAAAAACTGTCGCCTCCGTCTTAAAAACATTGCCCACATCCGTCCCTTCCTAACACAGCATGCCACTAAGGCTCTTGTCCATGCCCTGATTATCTCCCGTCTTGACTACTGTAACTCTATCTTAGCCAGTCTCCTTCTTAACTGTCTCACCCCTCTACAATCCACCATGAATGCTGCTGTCAGACTTATCTTCCTCTCACGTCGCTTTACTAACGTCTCTCCTCTCTGTCAGTCTCTTCACTGGCTGCCTGTGCGCTTCAGGATTCATTCAAAAATCCTCACTCTTACTTTTAAAGCCCTTCACTACATCTACTACTTCACTTCCCCTCCCTACATCTCCTCACTCATCTCTAAATACACTCTCCACTCATCCAATGATCTCCTTCTATCCTCTCCTCTGATTTCCAGCTCTCATGCCCGCTTATAAGATTTCTCAAGGGCTGCCCCTATCCTCTGGAATGTCCTGCCCCGGTCTATCCGTCTCTCTACCTGCTTTTATTCCTTCAAAAAATCTCTCAAGACCCACTTTTTTAAGGATGCCTACAACATAGCACACTAACGCCCCCCATATTCCTTTAGCTCACCTTTCCTAGTCCCTCTCCTGCCATACTTTTACTAGTGCTGCACTAGTACCATTTATGTAATACACCCTAAATCCCTCTAGACTATAAGCTCGTTTGAGCAGGGCCCTCCTCACCTGTTGTCTCTGTTAGTCAATTTGTTATGTTACATACTACTTGTTATGTCCTGTCTACCCATTGTACAGCAATATGGCATTTTATGGCGCTATATAAAACAATAAATATTAATAATAATGACTCCCTGATTCCTGTTTACCAACATCACCACCCATGTGAAAACCATAGGGTGTATTATTATGTCCTTGGTCATCTGGGGTCTGTTTTATATGATGTAATAGTATGTTCTATGGTCCCAAAGCGGTTAAATAATCTTATATAACCACATGCACAGTTTGCACTGAGCACCAATGCACGTAGTGTTTAAAAAAACCATAAAATTATGACACGAAAGTAACAAAAAAGCGAATAAAAGGAAATGTATCATAAAGGGTGAAAAAAAATGATAAAAATTATAAAATATCTTACTGGAGACCAACAAATATAATATTCAATGGGTTCCCTGTTTAAAAAATAGGAATGGACAGGAACACACAGCAGTATTGTTTTAAAAAGTTAATATTTGCATTACAAATTATTACTTCCAGGTATGGTAATAAATAAACACAATCTTTTGAAATTGTTGATTTAATTTTAAATTTATCTCCCACTCTGGTAAGTGCATGCCTCTTCCTTGAACCTATATTTATGCAGGCAGAACAAACTCCATATCTGTAAAAACCTTGACTGGAATTTAAGATGTGTTTAGAAGACGTTTTCGAATTACTTTTAGTAAGGTAACATTTGAAATCGGGAGAACCTCTTTAAAAAAGTTTAGAGGGAGGAAGGACAGCGCGTTACACCGGAAGAGGTGGAGCATTGGAGCCTGCTGACCGCTGCCTCTGTCGCCGCTGATGAGATCGTGTAAGACTAGCTAATAAAGAGACCACGCATAGAAGCAAAATGCCCCCCTGGCATCGTGCACTATGGTCCGGGGAATAATATTAGTTGTCAGCACTCAATCTTATTTATGTTAAGAAAAGGATTGCAAGGGACCGGTCCTCTTAATGGGACGACCCAGCTAAAATGGATTGAAGTCTGTTCATTTCTGGAGGTCGTGCAGTGAGCCCTGGATTGGAAGCTAAGTAGCACTGTCTTTTAGTATACAGCTTATTTTGGTACTTGCTGAAATAGTTAATTTTGAGTACTGGTGCTATATAAGAAAGGTATGTGATTTGCATAAGAATTAAGTGCTGGCTGAGCTGGGATAAGACTCACCATACTTTCCAATTTAACATGCTGGGAGAGTGTAATAGGTGGTGTGACGGAACCCTCCATCACTGGGGCCACTGGAGAGGCCTGACAGCCAGCCTCCTCCCTATTGACTATGGGCCCTGACTTTGTAAAGACTTCTGTGTCACCCCCAGCAGTTTCATCCCATCACTTGCTGAGGGGATTATCTTCGTCAGACAGCCAGGATCTGCAACCGCCATTTTTTCTGTTTAATATTGTATAAGTCAGTCCCCCCCACCCAGTGCCACTACTACAGACACATTTACCCCGGCCAAACTTGGAACTGATTTTGGCCAGTGATACATAGACGAGGTTGGGACCCCTATTGTATTGTTAATCCTGTTACTGCCCCTGTTGTCTCTGGGAGGCAGATTAAGGGGGCGGTTTGTGTCCCAATATGTTGTTTTATGTTAATATGTGTTTTGCTGGATATATCCAGCCCTGTGTGGGAGTTGTTGCTGCTGCTCATAATGTCACTATGGAGACAGCTCACAGAGAGGAATCCCAGAGAATCAACCCAGAGACGTAATTGACAATTTTCATTCATATTTATATAAAGAGCAAATCTTAAGAGGAAAAAGAAAAAGGACAGGGCTGGGTGAAAGATTCAGAGACTCTCTGTAAGGTGAAAAATTGGATAAAATCTTTCAAAAAGACATAATGGTAGATGGTGACATGAATGTTAGGAAAGTTGGAGTATATATATATATATATATATATATATGTGTGTATTTTTTTATAAGCCCCCAGCAATTGCCCCCCCTGTGTTCTGGGGGCCCGTGGTGAATCACATTGCTGACAGCCCCTAAAACAGTAGCGTATCCAGGGCCGGCCTTAGGGGTGTGCCACCTGTGCGACCGCACAGGGCGCCATGGCAGCCACGGGCGCCTGCCTGGGACTTAAATTAAAACATTGTTTTTTTTTAACTTTATTTAACATCATTCATGTTAAATAAAGTTAAAAAAAATGCTTTAACTTAAGTCCTGGGCAGGGGCGCCAGGCGGTTGCTCGTGAAGTTTTCAGCAACCGCTCTGTGCCCCTCACTCTCCGTGACTGCACTGCAGCAGAGCGGGAAGACGGATGCCTCCAGCTCACACTGCAGGACTCCAGCAACAAGGTAAGTGAGGATAATGAGAAGTAGGGAGAGGGAGTAGATAGTTAGAAGGGGCAGGGGGGGGATAGTTAGAAGGGGCAGAGCGGGGGGATAGTTAGAAGGGCAGAGCTGGGGGGTAGTGAGAAGGGGCAGAGGGGGGGTAGTGAGAAGGGGCAGAGGGAGGGTAGTGAGAAGGGGCAGAGGGGGGAGAATAGTGAGAAGGGGCACCAGAGGAGAAGTCCGCACTTCCTAACCACATACGCGCTGGCAATTGATGCCGAGCTCTGGGATATGATGGCATCCCCGCGCTCCGCATCAATAGCCGGTGCATAGTGATGAGGGAGCACTAAAGCAGAGATCTGAAATTACAGGGTGGGGAGAAAGGGGTGTAATGGCAGTGTGTGTGTTTGTAAGCTGATGTGTGTAAGGGCAATGTATGTGTATGAGCAGGTGTGTGTAAGAGCAGTGTGTGTGGGCAGTCATATGTAAGGGCAGTACATGTATATATGTGTGTTTATGGGCAGGTGTGTGTAAGGGCAGTGTATCTGTATATGTGTGTTTAGGGGCAGGTGTGTGTAAGGGCAGTGTATATGTATATGTGTGTTTATGGGCAGGTGTGTCTAAATGCAGTGTGTAAGGGCAGTGTCAATAAAATAACCTGTGTAAAATAGCAGGGAGGGGGGCACCATTCTTTCCTCGGGCCCAAAAGGCACTAACTACAGCTTGCTCACAACAACCAGGCAGCACGAGAGCCTGTTGCTCTTTCTTTACACTTATTTGTAAACTATAAAGAAAAGATTTTGAAAGTTTTGCTCTCCTTCTCAGGTCTCAATCAATACATGAGGAAAAGAGGAAAACTTTTGAAAGTTTGTCTTTTAAGTATTATGTTATTTAAATAAAAAGGTATCACTGCATACTGCAATACACTGATATTTTGGCATCTTATTTATATATATTTATTTCATTTTTTCAGTGGCATGATTTAGTGGTGGAACATATCGTGCCTCCCCCCCCCTCAACAACTGTCTGCGCTTCTCACCCTAATAAAGTTGGCAACAAATATATAAACATATATAAATGAGAGGTTTTGGTTATATGAATTGGCCAGCATAATTAAGCTCACCCGCCACGTCAAGGCACACTCTCAATAGGGTGAGAACCTACTCACCTCCTACATAGTGGGCACACAAAGCAGTTTATCCTGCTACCAAAACCTTATTAATGTGTTGGGGGAGGTGCAATTAAACCAACAACCTCAAATATGTGCAAACAGGAAAAAGAAAAAATGTTGGTGCGCTATGCTAGTCTTAGGCTCAAGTAATACAAATGTGGAATCCCCTCCCCAGTTTTGACTGTACATAAGATACTTTTGTACCCCCATATATTGTTCCTAGAGTCGCCACTGCGTGTAAGACTCTTACCTCCGCCTTATTATTTACAAATATATGGCCTGAGCTGGCTTTCACTGGCTTTATCCAAAAATCTCTGACACGCAAAAGAATCTTCTAAACAGATCTATAACAAAAGAATCATTCTTTGCCTGGTTTTCCTAAATTATCAGTCTTAGTGCAGAATGTCCAAGACCTTTCTTTAGACAGATGGAAGCAAAGAGTTATCTATTATTTGAATCGAAAAGCATAAGATGGAACAACAATTTAAACTCCCTAGTTCCAAGATTTTCACATATTTAAGAGTCAAAAACTGTCTACAAAAACAGTTAATTAAAGACAAGCTACAGGCAGAAATATAGTATCAAAATTCTTAGTAAAGCCATGAGGTGTCATGTTGAACTTCCAGTGACCAGTATGAGAGAGTGTGAGAGCGGTAACACCTGCTCCCCATTCACACCTGAGTAACACTAACGAGTCACATGACACCGGGGAGGGAAAATGGCTAATTCGCCCCAATTTGGACATTTCCACTTTTGTTGCCAAGGTTTAGACAGTAATGGCTGTGTGTTGAGTTATTTTGAAAGGACAGCAAATTTACACTGTTATACAGGCTGTACGCTCACTACTTTGTAGCACAGTGTCATTTCCTCAGTGTTGTCACATGAAAAGATATAATATATATAACATTTACAAAAATATGAGGGGTGTACTCACTTTTGTGAGATACTGTATGTAAGATATTGAAGTTAAGTCACTACAAGAAATATGAATAAAAATGTGCCTTATGTTTATCTCAATTGATGGTGTATTTTTGATGTTGTGTTTTACTCCAAATATTGTGCAACATTTTTAACTAACGTTTCTAACGTGTCTTACATGGCACTCCAACTCACTATGCTACTTTGTCAATGACAGAAACATACCAAGAACGAGCATATATGCTCTAGAGTAGAGAGGTGTAGATGTTTACTTTACTCAAGTCGCTCTCTCACATAAGTGAAATAATATGTAAGGGGGGAAAAAAGAACAATCCATAGTTCGCCATATAAACAGTCTGCATTTTTTAATTTAAGCAAAACATAAGATTATCAATGCAACTAAGCAGTAAGTGAAGCTATATGAATAAATAAGGAAAAATGTTCAACAACCATCACAAAGTTCAGAAAGGATGACAATTTACAGGAAGGGCGTCCGATTTACAAAAAATTGTTATGTAAGTAAGTCAATTTATACAACGCTGCTGTTTAACACAAAGAAACTATTTCACAATATTGTTTTTTGTTTCATAATATATAATATGACTTCCTGATATATTTACAAAACATGTACACAAGAATGGCAGGGCAGAGCATATGCATATGCACTGTGACAAAATAATAATAGTTCTCCATTTCAACTCTTTACAAAATATTGTATATTCATCTTTTATCACGGATAAAGTTACAATAATCTAAATGGTGCAACGCATTTAATGCAACTATATATGAATTCTCACAAACAAAATATGTATTTTATTCATGTTAACTTGAAGATATTCTCTTTATCATATTTCGTTTCTTCTAAGAACTCTCCATCCCAATTACTGACCAGTAGAGATGTGCTTAGCCTACTTTAGTTGGTCCTTAAATTTAGCGTACTCAAGTTTTCCCTCAGTCTGCTCCAGCAATGTTAGATTCTATCTCCACAGTATATTCACATAAACTGTCAAACATTTTGAGCAGGACCAAAGCAAGCCTCCCTTACTGTATTGCTTACTCAGGTCTATGCCCTAGATATCCTTTATACCCCATCTTAACCCTTACAACACAGACCTCAGACAGTACCTGTTAAATAAACAAAGCCAAATGTGTTCTTGGTGTTTATCAGTGTTGTCAGCTGCCCCTTTAGATCCAGATCATAATTTCCAAGGAGGTGGCTCCTTGGGTCCCTGGGGCATCTGCTTCAAAAGAATATTCATGTGGCAAGACGTGCACAGGGTAGCATTTTCCAATATGCTACCACAGGTGTTGCAAGACAAACAAATCAAGCAAATTGAACATATATTCAATATATCATATATATGATTTTCTACCCCTTCCCTGCAAAAGTAGATTTAGAGTGAACTTACTGCATTGGTATCAACTGGGACCTGGTACATTGGACAGGATACATATTTCACAGAAAGGATAGAGAAGGCGGAAATGAAGAATTAGCTGCTCTTTATTTAAGAAATAGCTTAAAGGTTACTCTTATACAAGGTAAGGAGCAGAACCTAGTTGAGAGTATGTTTGCATATGTGTGATATATATATATATAGACCCACTGAAGGAGTTTGATCATCTGTTAGTTGAAGAATTACCTAAAATGTCAATGAAGGGTGAGGTTATCATTCTGAAACCAGCAAGAAGCAGAGGCTTACTAAATGCTTTACAGGGATTGTGTCTTAGGAAATTAGCAGATGAACCAACAGGGCTTTGCTAGATTTAGTCTTTATGAACAGAGCCTAGACCGGTAAGTCTTACATCAGTAGCTGGGAAATTAATGGAACCATTCTAAAGGAAATATTGTGAAATATCTGGATATAAATATTTTGCAAGATCAGAATCAGGACAGATTTACTGCCCAAACTGTCAAACTAACTTGATTATTTGACTGGTTAATAATACAACAGGGAGGAGCAGTAGATATAACTTTTTAGATTTCAGTAAAGAATTTGACACTGTCCCTCATAGAAGACTCATACACTACAGTCTTTAGATTTGGATATTAAAATAGTTGGATAGATAAGGCAATGATTAAGTAACAGGAGACACGAGGTTGTAGTTAATTATGTATATTTAAAGGATGGTCTTGTTACTAGTGGGGCACCTCAGTGATCAATAGTTTACTATAGCATAGTTTCTGTAGTTTCTTATTTTGTTATCACAAATGGTTTATTACAAAAGGTAAGGTAGAAGAAACAGGTGGACTATATGGGTTGAGTGGTTCTTATATACTGTCAAATTCTATGTTTCTAAAGAACTATTATACAAACTTACAGTCAGCCTTTTACTTTGAACGCATGTATTGCATTATGTTTTCGGTTCAGACCTCTTATTGGGAGTTATAATCTGTGAGTTTGGCTTCATCATGATCTCCATCTAATGGGGCATTTTTGTATTACAGTTAATAAAGGTAATGGTAAATAAGCTGAGATAATGAAATTCTCATTTGTTGTCATACATATTATCAGAGCTGGACTGGGATGGTAGGGCCAGTAAATGATAAAATGACATAATAATAATAAATAAATAAATAAATAAAATATATGTAGTTGGTCTCCCCTTTGCAGCTATAACAGCTTCCACTCTTCTAGGCAGGCTCTCCACAAGAGTGTTTGGAGTGTTTCTGTGATAATTCTTACCTATTCATCCAGTAGAGCATTTGCGAGGCCAGGCACTGATGCGTTCAATCGGGTTGAAGTCAGGGCTCTCTGCGGGCCAGTCAAATTCTTCCGCACCAAACTCATCCAACCATATCTTTATGGACCTTGATTTGTGCATGGGGTTACAGTCATGCTGGAATAGAAAAGGCCTTCCCCAAACTGTTCACACAAAGTGGGAATCATGGCATTGTACAAAATGTCTTGTGGTATGGTGAAGAAGACAATTTGAATAAAACTAGGCAAAATACATCTGTTGAGTCAACGGCTTGGTGCTGCAATTTCAACCTTCTTTTAAATATTTTAGCATACATATACAGTATATATTCAAAAATACACAAACCTTTAATTGTTGATATGTTCATGAATGTGTACTGCTGGTTCAACATTCAGAGTTCATGTTTCCAGTTGTGCCAAACCCATAACAAACAAGCTAGGACTTTGGTTTTCAAGTTAGTAAAGCACAGCATCAAACGTATTTTCAGTATTAAGTAGAGAGTCCAAACAGGGGCATAACTAGAAGGTACAGGGCCCTGGTGCAAAAATTCTCCTGAGCCCCCCAACTTAACCAAGCAACATGTCCCACAGGGGCACCTTTGCCCCAACTAGCTTCTGAGTGCTTTTGCCCAAGCAGTTTATCAGTGCCATCCTAACCCCTAAACAGCCTGGTTGTGGTATCTTGACCAATCATGGTCATAGTTATTTTCAGCCCAGGCTTTGGCACAAAAGGCTATAAACTCCATGAAGATGAGAAATGTTTAGGAGACATGCAGAGGAAAGCGTTGACATGGGCTGTCAATATTATTTAAAAAAATATTTTTAATGGATTTTAGTACAGATATATTTCACAGTATTCTATATAATGTGAGGGTCCCCCCAATGGTTGCAGAATTAGACAAAATATCCTTCAGTTATGAATTTTACACAATGCATTTACAACTTAGCACACACAACTCCTAATATGCCTAAAATCATAATTGTATCCATAATAAACGTGTTTTCAAAATGTTAAACTATTGTAGCGCTATTATACACACGTGTCTAGTTATTTATATTCTATTTACAAAGAATTGTTGGGCATACAACATCTCAAATGGTCTTGAACCTTTTGCCTAAACTCTTTGGACCCATAGTAATATACTATTGGGTCCATGCAACAGTTGAGACTGTTCAAAGCAAGAGTCAGTTTGTATTCAATGTACAGACTATTTCCCTTTGAGATAGAAACAATATGAGCGATCATTATTATATTATTTGGCAGATAACACAACAAAAACACAAAAAGCAAAACAGTTATCATATAGATGGTATGCTTTTTTGCTTCTTGGGATTGTATGTTACCTGAATGAAGAATATTTACAGCAATTGACAAGTAACAAAAACCCATGACCATTAGAGGTATAACAAAAAAAAGCAGAAAGCGGCATCCGGAATAAACCATAAAATAGATTAAACTGGGAAACATGGTTTTGGGTAAAACATCAAAGCAGGTGACTATGCCTAACTCAGCTACATGGAATGTTAGTTTTGAATAGATAAGAGGCACTTCCACCATTAGGACTAATCCCCAATTGAACAAACATATAAGAACAACCTTTTGCACACTCACAAATGTCTTGTAACGCAAAGGATACACAATACCAATGTAGCGTTCCACACTAATACTGGCTATAGTCAGTATGGAGCAGTTCATATTTCCATAGAATAATACGGTGGCCATAGTACAGAATGTGCTTCCAAAGGGCCAGTCATTTCCCCTTATGTGATAGACAACCTGGAAAGGAAGTGTAATTCCATATACAAAATCTGTTACTGCCAGGTTTATCATAAACACCACTGTTGGAGTCCATGGGTGTGTTTTACAGAGAATCCATGTTGAGATGAAGTTTACTGGCACGCTGAAGAAGAAGATTGCCAGGTAAAGGATAGGCAGCACTTTTTGTAGCATTTTGCTTTGCAGCATTTGCAACGTACTGTTAGATAATATATTTGCTGTGTTATCATTGGTTGTATTATATTCAGTGGTCAAAAGAATATACTTCTCTGTCATCCTTCTATTGTTGTGATAAACCGAACGGTCTTCTACAGGCTTAATCTAGAAGAGAAGGTAAAACTTGCATTAACTGTTTTGAGGTCTCAAAATTTAACCTAGGTGAATCAGATCAAATGACCATAACGGGCAGATTTGAAATAACAAAAGTACATCATTAAAAACCCCTTAAGGACAATGGGTGGTCCCTAAACCCATTGAAAACAATGCATTCTGAACCCGTACATTTACAGGCTTTGTCATTAAGGGGTTAATGCGTAGGAAACTGGAGCTCCAATTTGAATGTGCCCAAGCCCTCATTTTAAAAAGTTCATCTCTGAGCATCAGGTGTTTTTATATCAATCTCAGGGTAATTGGGTACATTCTCAAGGTGGAATAGTCTTGAACTGACTTCATATCCTACTCTGATTCAATGTTTTTCAGCACCCCAATTGGTGGTTGTTAAAATCTCTGCATAAATACAGTCAACAATTTAAAAAACTTTATCTCATAACAAGTATCAGCGTTCATAAGGACCCTATTAAAATCATCTATATATCTATATATATATATTTATTAATTTACCAACTATATCTGCTAGACCAGAGTCTGAACCCCTAATACCTACGGATTTCAGGGTAGAATTATTAACATTGTTAATGTACCCAAGGTTTTTTTCTAGGTTTAGAGATAAAAAAATGAAGCACAATTTTGAGAATTTTTAATACTGGAGCCCAGCCTTATAAAACCTAGAACGCAATGTTGAAATGTACAACCCATGTGATAAAATTTGGCAAAGAGTCTGGAGATCTGAGGAACCAAAGGAAATCCACAAAGGTGGTCAGCAAAACAATTGATTTATCAATAGACATATTCTATAGGCCAGTGAGATTTTACTGTACATTTAGGAGCACAAATCACAAGACTTAGGTAGACCCCACTACATGTCTAACGTTTGTGTTAATGTATATAGTAAATATGAGTCTATCTTATTCTGAGTGGCCCTTTAGACCAGCAATTTGCTCAAAGGTAGTGTAAATCCTGTATATAGGCAGCATTGATTTCCACAACCCTTGTCACAAACACTGCCTCTTCCAGACACCAAAAAAATGCTTAAAAATAAAATGACAGATCTGCTTAGTTTGCATAACATATTACAGAGTCCAGTTCATGTTGTTTCATTAGCACCATTTTGCACCATCAAAAAACGTTTCTCAAAATAACTCCATAACTACATGTTTTGTTGTTTTGGGTTTTTCTCGCATAAAACTAAAAAACATAAATTATGATGGAACTTACCAACTTTGAGTTGTCTGATGTCTTACACTTTCAAACCCTTAAAGGAAGTGGAAATGTATATCACCGATAAATGGTCTTCCTGCTAAAGTTGTGAAATAGTACAGACAAGACCATTTCACATATAAGGATTTCACAGATCACATTTAAAAAAGAGACACAACATATTTTTTAAATCTAAAAACTAAATTTTCATACATTTATATAGGATTAAACAAATCCATTGTACAGCACTGCAGAATATGATGGAGCTATATAAAATAATTTGATAATAATAATAACAATAGGACTGATGTCTCCTCAAGCACTTGCCATTGTTCAGGACTGAACATAAAGCAAGTTAATTGGAACAGAATAAAAAAATCTAAATTACTGTTCAAAATACCGTATTTTATACTAAAGACAAAAAAATATTTTTTACTATCGGACTCCCTTTTTATGCACCTTCTAGTCTTTTTGTATACCCATGACTGATTATTTAAAGATTGACCAGTTTTTACTACAAGCAAGTTCATAAATTTAATTTTGGGACCTTTAAAAAGTGAATTAATTAGGAGCAATTTCATTGGCAAACGATGGGAAAAAGTACGCAACAGTTATTTGTCATTTTTTGAGCAGCTAGTGTATTTGCGCAGAAGATACAGGTGCTGAACATATACAAAAATGGTCAATATAAGTAAAATAAGTAAAAGCGAGAAATGCGTTTGCTGTATAGTCTTTGGTGTTTGGAGGAAATTATGTTCAGAACACAACGCAAATATTTTATTTCAAAGAAAATTCAACAACCGTACCGATTTTGGCAGTACCAAAATAGAGAAATAAATATGAAACCTAAAAAATCCGTAAAAAAAAAAAGTGTTTTACAGGAAGCTTAAGGTTATTTTAACCACATCAAGTACACAGTTTTGTTAACATTAAACACACCCTTGTTGGTTTACTTTCTAAATCTCTTATCCTTATCCTTTATCGGATTAACTTGGGTCTGTGTTTTTGTGCACATACGCAAATTCACAATTCGAGCCCCAGTGCCCTGCATCTTGACAATGCCATGGAGCTGTCTAAAAATAAGTAGCCGCAGATATTCCCTGAAAATGAACCCCTTAATAGCACATCACAAAAGTTACATTGGCAGTATTGGCATTTTCTGTTACTTTTGTTTTTAGATAATGCCTTTCCTTGAGATTAAAATAAGCAGCAATGGCTTTGTGATCAGGACCGGCCCTACAATGGAGCCGAGTGGGGCTTTTTTTTTTTTTTTGAAGCGGAGGAGAGAAGGGCGCGAGTGGTTTCGCTTACCCTCTCTGCAAATACGGTATTCCAAAGATTTAAAAGTAACAAATTTTCCAAAAAAGTCCTCACCTCATTTAAGTAAATGTATCATATATACGTAGTGGTACATGACTGCACACACAGTCAATGTTGGTTATAGTACATAGTATATTGCCGAGTATAGACCCATGCCAATAATCTTAACCTGTGAAAGCACATTTATGCTTCTATTATAATGACATCTTGTGGCTTCGCTTCTGGAGTTAGTGCTAAATTACAAGATAATGGTGTATAACAGTTTAAGAAGATCACCGATACTGATATAGATAACATGAGTAGAACTGCATGGACTTTAAATGTTAAAGAAAAAACATAGCTTGCAATTTTTAGAGATAAGAAAAGTGCCATTTACGTACAACCTCACCCTGAATTTAAAGTGAATTGTTTTGTATGTAGACCAAGAGTAGTTGTACTTCATTACAATAGGGATGGAAGCGGCGAGTAAGCTTTTTTGTTTTCTTTTTTTTTCTTAACATGGACGGCACCTTGGAAAAATGTTTTGGGCTCCAAAAAATGTCTGCTTACAGCCCTGAATGAATTTACTATTTGAGTGCTACGCTTTATATTTGTAGACAGTGTCATAGGATACCCATAAGATTGGATACATCAATTTGATAAGTAAAACAGTGCCCTCTAGAGGTACAGCATAGACTGTGCACCTAAACCTTCTGATTTTTTTTTCTAGTCTTAAGGCTATAGCTAATGATTATGCCTATGGTGGATCACAAGTCACAATGTCCTCCACATTGCTTTTTCTTAATTGTTATTAGGTGTGTGTCTGTTTCATTTCTGTTCCACCATACAGAGCAGAGCAAGAAAAATAAAACTGTATGCCAATATGCACACATCTAAGGCTAAAAGGTGCACTCAAAGACATAAGATATGTCACTTTGATTTATCTCCCCTTGATTAGCCCCTCTTGGGTTGCGATGTAATATTGGAAGTTGGAAAAAAAATTCAACTCACATTTCAAAGTCACAGACAACTTGCAGGTTAATGAATTGGTGACTTGCCTTCTTTTTTTCAACCTGCTTCCACTCAATGGCATCTCCGGCGTGTTTTCTTTCTTTATGACTACTAATGGCAGTTGGCTTTAGTTAATTAGTTTTTCTTGGTATATAAGCCTGGAACAGATCATTGTCCCAGATTATTGCAGGTCGATTCTCTCATATGCCTTTAGCCCAACTTGTTGATTCCATCGTCTGTCGTCATTCCTGACATAAAAAATGCTGTGTTGGGTAAACGGTTTATTACAGATTGTACACAAATGTATGCCTGTATATAGTCATGTTCTAGGCTATGTTGCAGTGTGCCTGGTGTTATATTTCCTGTGCTTGAATAAACTCAATCTCTGTAATTATTTTTTGGTGTGCTTGTCCATGTATTTTCATCTTTTTGCTTACCTTAATCAGTAAAGAAATGGAAAGGATATTATATTTTTTGAGAAATACAAGCCCACTGGAGCTACATGGTTGACACAATGGGGGTATAGTTCAGTGGTGTCTGGTGCCCCTGATTTTAGTGAAGTCATCTTAGTATCAGATTTGGACCACTGCAGCCAAAGAACAAATATCACCATCAGTTAGAAATTAAAACAGGATTATATGACTCACAGAACAAGATTTGTCTCCGAAGAGAGGAAGTGTAATAACAAGACTAGAGGGTCAGAGGTTTAGATGTAATGTTCTTCTTTAGTTAGAGGATGCTGGATAAACAGAATAGCCTCTCATCAGAAGTGGTAGAGGACAATACATCAATGGATAGACATAGTTATTCTGATTCTAAGATCCAGGACTGATTAAGACCTGAGTCTTACATCAGGAAAAAATGGGCAGACTACATGGGCCATACTGTTCTTATCTGCCATCAAACTCTATATTTCCATTTCAAGTATACACCGATCAGCCATAACAATATGACCACCTGCCTAATATTGTGTAGGTCCCCTTTTGCCGCCAAAACGGGTGTTGGTGTGAAGGTGTCCTGTGGTATCTGGCACCAAGACGTTAGCAGCAGATCCTTTTAAGTTGCGAGGAGGGGGACTCCATGGATGCATCCTGGTGCCATGTGTTCTCCAGGTAAGCGACACACATGCACCCGGCCATCCACATGATGTAAAAGAAACCGTGATTCATCAGACCAGGCCACCTTCTTCCATCGCTCTTTTGTCCTGTTCTTATGCTCACATGCCCATTGTAGGCCCTTTATGCAGTGGACAGGAGTCAGCATGGGCACCCTGACTGGTCTGTGGCTACTCAGCCCCATACATGACAAACTGCACTGTGTGTTCTGACACCTGACATCAGAACCAGCATTAACCTTTTCAGCAATCTGAGCTACAGTAGCTAATCTGTTTTTTTGTTTTGTTTTTTACCACACAGGACAGCCTTCGCCCCCCCCGCTGAGCCTTGGCCGCCCATGACCGCGTTGCTGGTTAACTGCTTTTCCTTCCTGGGACCACTTTTGATAGGTACTGACTGCTACAGACCAGGAACACCCCACAAGAGCTGCAGTTTTGGCGATGCCATCACAGTCTGGGCCTTGTTAAAATCGCCCAGATCCTTTCGCTTGCCCATTTTTCCAGCTCCCAACACACAACTGAGGACATAACGTTCTCTTGCTGCCTAATATATCCCACCCACTGACAGGTGCCATGATAACAAGATTATCAGTGTTATGCAAAGTTAAAATTAACTGAACAGGATAAAAAATATCGCAAGAACTGCAATATATGAAATCTTGCAACTCTTGTTAACCATGCAAGATATACCAAACAGGACAGCCAAGAGAAACTGAGATACGTCCAATTTTGTAGGGTATACTTTTTAAAAGTTATTTTTTTTTTTTTGAACATGGCAACTAATAGACGTGTTCTGCTAACTTGATAATGGTATGCGGCGATAACATGACAAGGTCTTAACTACATTACTGTTCGGTAGCTGCCACCCTTTCCCATTTGCAGTTAAACACAAATTGTGTGGTTGGTTGCATGTGACGTGTTGTTAAAATACAACTAGAATCAGGTTTATCCATTTTCAGTACTGAAACAAGGGACTTGCCTGAAGCCAAAAACTTAAGTAGATGTGGAAATTCACAGGTCAAAAATAGCTCTTCATACAAATAATACTATGAGGGATACTTACAAAAAGTGATTTTGGTGCAGTTTAATAATTGGTCTCTTCACAATGCCAACTAGTGGAATGTTCCTACTAATTAGGCCAGTTCACTGATTGCAATAGTGATGACGATAATTTCCAATTGATTATGTTTTTCTGTTCTAAGGTAACACTTGATGACATGACCGCACCCCCCAGTTGTATAGCATGTAGTATATTGTAAAGTTTCGCAGAATATACACATACAAATACATGTATTTTTAATCTGGCATAAATTAAAAAAACAAATTGAACATAACGATTTGTACAAAGCTAGAATATAAACATGGAATTTCTTAGCATGTTTTGCTTGCATTTATTCTACAACAATCTTTTCCTGTAGTCCCTTAAAATGAACGACAAACCTGAGATTATACCAGTTTAAAAGAAAAAAAAAAAAAGGATGAATTCTGCTCCTCCTCTTTTACTGTCCATGCAGAAAAAGCACACTAACTCATAAAAAAGGACACATCCAGGTGTAAACATTATATCAAAAGCCTATTAAATTTTAAGCAAAATTTTTGTGACGGTGTCGCTCTGATGTTTTAATCTAATATTGATTGCTACTGGCGTATTCTGGCAGCAAAACCAGAAAAATCTGGTGTCTACAAATTATTGTATATCCTACACAGCTCTACTAAGCCCCTTTTAGCCAAGTGTAATTACATTTAATAGATGAGGCTTCTTATGGCACCTGCTCCAGACTCATCTGACCTTTAGTAAAGTTCTAAAAATATAGACTCCTCACTACACCAGATGGGTGCATAACCTGGATTCAAAAGACATTCTACAGCATGCTGCTCAGCTACTCCATGAGCTTCTATCCCTACTATAGGGCCTCCTATAGTGCTTACTATGTCTATGACTGTGTTTATGTCTTCTCTCCTTACTCCTGTTCCTGCTTTCCTCTGGGCTCAAACTTCTTCTATATGGACTGTCTCTGCAGTTATGCTTCTTGTGTGTTTTTTTAAACTTATGCTCATCTCTCTCCCTGTTCAAGTCTCTTTTGTGTTTCGACTTATGTTTGTGGACTTTTTCCTGAGTGTGTGAATGTGTGCTGGAGACTTCCAACCTACTTTCTTCCACATCATTCTTTTTTTGTGAAGTATCCAATGTGTTTGCATATAATTTCTGACCAATTGCTGAATTCAGGGAAGTATTACTGTCACACAGCGGCATTCCATGAAGAGCGCTGTGGATCTGTTTGCACTCCTGCATTTGGGAAACATTGCAGTGGACTTCATTAATGCTCTGCAGATTTGAGCTTGCATAGGGGTTGTACTGCCGCTCTGGCTCATAGTTTGAAGGAGTCTGGGTAGAGGTAGATGTAACATAGTTTAAGGGTGCCTCGCAAGGGACACTTTCACTGGGTGTAGGAAAATACTGCAATGGTGTGGAGTCTTCCACACTCTGAGGGATAGGGTGAAAGTTCCTTTTAATGAGACTATTCAGAAGCTTCTCCCTTAGCTCCCTTTCCTTTCTCTGTAGTGACAAAGCACGTTGCTTTTCTTCTTCTACACGTCTTAATTCTGCTTCCTGCTGCCTTCTTCTCTCTTCAAACTGAAGCTGCTGAATCCTTTCTGCTTCCTTTTCTTCCTCTTCATGTAACTTTTTAGACTGTATAAGAAAATCAAAATAATGTTACAATTTACATAGTATCATTGTACAAAAAACAAGCAAATATACATATATATGGAAAAATGAATTCCCAATGCCAGAATGTTTAATATAATTTCAATCGACAAACATATCATCTTAACCTGTATTACTGTATATTGATGTATAGAGGCAAAATCAGATTTTCCTCCCATTAGATAATATTCATTTTTTATACGTGACAATATGCTACTGGCCTTGGATGCCATTACTGTCCTGTTTACTTCTTTCCCTAATGCAAGCACACTTAAGGCATGATTTGTACATTCATGTTTTTGCCCAAAATGCATATCTTTGAATTTATCAATATTAAATCTCATCTACCATTTGGCTGACCAGTAACCTAGTTTATTAACTTTATATAAAATCATCAAAAGCTATCATAAATCAATAAATACGTGTGCTTTAAGGCTCAGAGGTCTAATAAGCTTAAGATTTTTTTGAACTAGTATTATAAGTGGCATTGAATTATTTTACCTTCACTCTGCTTAGCAGCTCAGCAATTAATCTAATGGACTGCAGATTCCTCTGAGCCAGTAAAAGCCTTCTTTCTTCTAATCGTATTTTCTCTTGCAATCTCTTTTGTTCCTCGGCTTGTAATTTTTGGATTTTTTTCTTGTTCCGTCGCAGTTCTCGTTCTTTTAGCTTCTCCTCCTTACGTCTCATCTTTTCCTTCTTTTTTTTCTCCTTTTCAAGATCTTCCTGCTCTTTCTGCTTGCTGTAATAAACCAAAAACAAATACTATTAAATCATAAGCATTTTAAAACTACCCCAGCCCTGACCATCAGGATATGTATCAACTCACAAGTGAAGAGCCATAACGCCTTGGTGTGTAGGATGAGAGAAAAATACGTAAGAAAGACTCAGATTTGTTTTAGGGCAATCCCATTTACTATCACTTTTATAGTAAAATATTTTAGACCTGCCAATTGATCTGTTAACTACTAGAAAAGTGGGACAGAAAATCCATGAGAGCTAAAATGGATAGCATTTAAAGGGGAATAACATATCATGTATTTTGCAAAACAAGTAAGTGGTGGTAATAGACCAATCCATCAATAAGGCAGTGCTCATCCATCTATATCTTCTCTAGAGCATTGGCTCATAAGCAGGAAATTAACCGACATTATCAATGGTATGGATGTCCATGTAGCTCAAACTGGCTATGCCTTATGTATATATATATATATATAAATATCTCTCTCTCTATTTATATTTATACACAAACACACACAAATTGTAGATGATAATTTAGTTTAGACTATTCTCACTAGAAGTGGGCGCCCAGCTAGAATGCTTAATGAGGTAAAAAAACCCAAAAGCCTACAGTAAGGCTTGAAGGAATCAGTTAACATTTCTGTTCATAATTCTACCATATGCAAAACATTGAACAGACATGGAGTCCATGACAGGATACCACGGAGGAAGACAGACATCTTAAGAATATATCTGAGCTTAAGCAGTTCTGTAAGGAAGAATGGTCTGATCTACAGGTCTGATCTGCAGCTACTGAAAGCACTTGTTTGAGCTTATTGCTACTTTTTCTACCAGCATATATTACGTAAATACTATCATTGTACGTTATTAGCTTAAACACATTGTGTTTGACTATATGTTTATGAAAAATTAATGCAGAAAACCAGGCATTTCCAAAGGTTTCCATTACTTTTTCTTGCCACTATATACCTGTTGTAGCAATAAGCCCATTACGACATACAGGTACGTCCAAGACTTTGTTGCAACTGCAGGGATACCACCCTACTGCTACACAGGAGATTAGGCTGGCTTCAGGCAATCTCTTCCAGTGGGCGGCACTGCTGACACCCAACAGAAGTTCACTTGAGGCCAGGAGACCCTTTTATGCTATGTAAGGTAAGATACTACCATAAAAATATATAAAAACGTATTGGACAAAAACGCTCTCTAAGTATCTTTAAGTAGCATTGACCATCAATGAGTCCTACTTTTTTATTCATAAAAATAATGACAAACTTTATTCACACAGAACAATACTACAACACCATGCATCAAAAAGCCTGGAACTATATCATACACAGCACAATCTGTGAAATCATGGTATCATTTTTATGTCAAGTGTAATTCTACAAAGTTTTAACAAGCTTTACCGCTCTTCTTCCTTTTGTCTTTCCTCAGCTTCCTTCTCCTTCCTCTTCTGTTCTTCTCGGCGTAGCTCCAGTTCCTGCAGTTTCTGACGCTCTAGCTGTCGCTTTTTAATGGACGCCTCACTCAAATGTTTTGTGGTGTCGAAAGAAACCTGTAAAATGTAATAAATATGCATGGCATAATGCTATATGCAAGGAGTGAAAGTAAATTTATTTACATACAGATCCATGACCATCTCACTTTACTACTATCAGGCAAGATAAAATAAAAAACCTCTGTCTGAAGTACGAATACAGTACACTATTAACCTTCATTCCAACTGCCTGAAATCACTATTGGTAAGGAATAGTGAACCCCTTTGAGAGGTGGTCACAGTTGGCAATGCTTAAAGCTTAGGTAAATGTTCACTTACTGATTTAGCTATGCAATGCACATTTTTATGTATGTATATATACCACGCTAAAGTTCAAAACGTCAAATTACAGATCACACTTTCGACTGAGATGGTTGGACCTTTAAAAGTTTGTTGATAACACACTACACACTAACATCTAGCAGGAAATGGCAATATTACATTGTAAATGAACAAAATATTAACTATATCCCATTCCCCACCTTGATATTGCAGGCCACCGCTTTTCCATCTTCACCTCTGTGCATTAGTTTCATTCCTCGTAGAGCAGTCATGGCCTTTACAAACCCAGCATACTCCTTGTACTGCACGTATGCTTCAAAGTTCAAGTGGCCACCAAAACTGAAGGTATGAAAGTTCCTGCCAGTCATCTCTTCTCTGTACGGATCAAGCATAGGTATATCCACATTTCTGATCTCCCCAAAAACGCTGAAGACTTTCACAAGGACTTCCTCACTTGGTTTTTCCAAGCCTGAGTCCTTGGAAGCAAACCATTTGCAAGGTAACCCTTCAAGATGGATTGTATCAGGTCTTTCACCAGGTAAATTCTCATTCATATCTTTAGCATCACGGAAGAAGGAGTCCCAGTCATGCCTGGTGGGAAAGTCGATTTTATACTCAGCAGCTCTCACTTTTAAAATATCTGAGAAACCACTGAGCTTTATGCTTTTTCCATCTAAAGCCGTTACAAATGACTTCACAAGACTTTTGTTGTCTACTTCTCCTTCAAATCGAATAAAGTCTATAGTGCTTTTGGAAATTCGTAAGGTAGAGAATTGATGGTTAGTCACCATGCCTTTAAGGCGCTCCATTACTTCCCAGTTGGAGATGGACTTTCCAGGTTGCTTTAGTTGAGGAAGTGCCACACTGATGATCATCTTTGTAATGGGCTTTAGATACAGCCCAAAGGACTGGCAGAGTTCTGCAGCTTCAGATGCATCGTGGACTATAGTAGCTGCTGCCATAACCCCTTAAAAAAAATAAAGTTACGAGAAGGAAAAATGGTTTAACAGCCTTCAACCTAATGAGAATATTATATTTAGTCAGAACATAAATAAGATTGGAATCACATTTTTATTGGCATGGATTATCTTTGATGCACAAGATTCAATCCTTTCATGAAGAGCTACAGTATGAGCGCATCCCCAGCATTAAAGAGCTGATGTGCTATTTACGGCAGTAAGTGGTAGTGGAAATGCTGACCAGCTTTAACAATAATACTATCATAAGCTATAAATATTTGCTAGCCGTTAGGCTTGCAACTCACAAATCACCCACAAAACCGATCCGAGCAGGGGTTTAAATAGCTGGACTAAAGGGCAAGTTGGCAGTAGAGTTGCAGCTTCATCTCCCTCTCTCCACTTGTGAAGGGACAAGCCGTACGAGCTACTGTTTAAAAGCACATGCAAAAAAGTGAGATTTCTTAAAAGTCATCTCGCTTATCAAACTGGTAAATATAAGTTCCGCACAGTGTTCTTGTAGAGAAACTAGTCTGGGATATACTTCTGTCAACTGCTGATTTAGTAAACAGACCCTACAAAGTATTCCATTCCATACAGTAAATCTTACAAAGATAAGTACATGCCAGGTAATTAACAGGACAAAAACAACAAATATATATGTGCAAAAAAATTGAATATCGAAAATACACAGGAAGGCTATAAATAATAGATAAGTATTACATACATTAATGCTCAAATGTTCATTACTGATGCTTGGCATTACAGGGTTAATATAAAATACATGGTACTAAAACCGTTCATCGTAATTCATATTTTGTAAAGTTATATTTTTTAAGGCTGATGCATCACAGGATAACGTAAGATTTGGAAAAGCCTGGATATAGAGGCAGCCTCCTTTTACTAGAAAAGAGCATTGGTTCGAACCACCTAAATCTTACCACGAATCAGCGTACCAGTCGGATCAGCCCGGTAACTAAACAGACGTACAAACCAACGTATAACAACTAATCGTGTATAAAAATAAAAATAAAAAATGCCCACAAAATGAACCGTTCCCTATGCTTAACGGAAATCACACACCTCTATGGTGCCGGAAAACAACTTCCGCTTCCGTTCGGATCCCGGCTTCCGCTCCCAGAGTTCTCTTAGCGTTGTTACATAGTTTCCTTGGAGACGGTTTGCTGAGTACTAAGTTCCAAAGCAAGAGACGCAATGGATGTTATAACGAGCAATTTCATCGGCTAATAGTGTTATTCTCGGTTTGGGCTCCAAAAAAATGGCCGCACTAGCTACGCAGGGAGATATTGTTTCTATTTAGTGTCAGCTCAAGTGTTTAAGGTTATGGGAAGTTGTCATATAGTCAAATGAGGAAGTTACCGTTGCTCTATAATTTAGTGCAGAAAAGTTGTATTTTAGCGTATTTACAAATATACCACATGGTCGTGTCTGTGTAGGTTTTGCAGCAACAGGGGCAGTTACAAAAATGTACATTATACGTTTTACATACTGGTACAGTGCCTAGAAAAAAATATCAATAGTCTCCCACCGAAGTTTATATTACTAATGTTTAAAAATATTGTGGGGTTTTCTTTGTATACAGCTCAAGGAGAATAATTTTTTTCCTATGGGACTTTCAATTTAAAGGGACACTTCTTACGGCCAGTGGCATAGTACAATCTCTTTGTGCTGGTTTAAAATTGCTCAGAAATAAGCCTTCTGCCATTCCGGGCGTATTTATGTTTGCATGCATGCATGTATGTGAGCATGAATGTCTATGTGTAAGTAGGCATGGATATCTATGTATAAGTGTACGTGAGCATGAATGTCTGTGTGTGTCAATATGAATCTATATGTGAAAACATTTGTTAAAATGAATCTGTATATGAAACTGTTTATATGTACGAGCATGAATGTGTAAATGTTTGCGTGTTAGCATAGATGTGTGTGTGAGTATGTGTCCTGGGTTGACCCAGAAGAGTCACTGGAGCAAGGCAATTAAATAAAAGCAAACATTGGCAGCTTAGTCTTTTTACTAAGAGAGATCATGCCATGATACATGCTCTGTAAAGTTGACACTTCTTCAGTGACTCCCCTAGTCTTTCCCAAGAGGACTAGCATTTTTACACAAAGTATCCTCTTACATATATTAAGATTATCGTAATAAAACACAACTTTATTTAGAAATTTCCTTTATGCCCTTTATATATATGGATATCAGTGCGCAGTGTGATATAAAACACATCCACGTAAATGCACTAATTACTACTAATACTAATACAAATTATTAAAAAAGATACTTCTTAATTATGTTTGGTTTCTATTTAATGTTCCATTTTCATTTAAATATTTCCTCACTCCAATGTTACTAGCATGCAATCTGATTTTCATTTTATGACTTTTCATTCTTGAAGTATTCTTACTGTATCCTTCAGAAATGGCTACCTTCTACTACCCATAGTTGTAGTTGTGTATATATTTGGAGAGATTACTTGTGACAGAGTTCATCCCCTATATTATTGGTCTGTCTGGGGGGTAAATTATGGGAGATTTTAAAAAGGGAATATGCGTCAAATGTTCGTTTAATTTCTGGTAACGCATTTCTATTTTATTTTAGTGTATGTATTAATGTCCTCATGCTGTCTTTCTATTTATTTTATGATGTAGATGAGTGTTTAATAATGCTTCTACTACCCATTAAGGATGAAACAGCTGTTCATGAGTGGTGATCTGTCTACTGCACCTCTTCCCAGGTTTTGTCTAAAGGCTGTCTTGTACAGCGGGCAATTACTTTCAAGGGATCCATGTATAAAGTAGATATAGAGACAAAAGGTGATTATTGTTGACCTTATTTGCATGTGCCTACCCAGAATCCCTTGTGGTTGTGGCAGCACCATGAGATTTCTGAGGGATCGCTTCTCGGCCTTTTGGCTAAGATCAAGTGTCTTATCCGAAGGTTTGTGACAACTGGTTGTTGTTAGACCTCGGCCTTTCTACTTATGTAGACATGCTGCTATTGGGGTTCTAACTGATGCATTTCTGAACAGAATAAGTTTAGATCATTGGTTGCGTTTGCTCCTTGGCCTTCAGGCTTGCTAACGCTTGGAACCCGCTGGGAAGGGTGCCTTCCCCTGCTCTCCTTTTTGGCCTTTTTTAGTGCCTTCCCCTGCCCTCCTTTTTAGGGTCTTCTCCTGCTTTTTGCCCTCCCTCCTTTTCTCCCTTGTGGTTTTAATCTCTCCCTCTTCTCTTTTTTAGTCCTCCACCACTTCCCAGCCAGACGAGGAGCAAACCAATGGCAACCCACGCCTCCGAAGCCCGGCCACCGGTGCAACCCCAGGGAACCCACCACCCCTGGAGAACTGGATGAGGCAGTCGTGGTCCTGAAGTTAAAAGCAGTGGAGGGTTGCACCCCTGACGTGGACACCTTCAGTAAGAAGGTAGTACACGAAGGAGCAGGCTTCGCCCCGGCAGAGACCCTAAGCGTCCAGTCGTTCTTGAAGGGAATGTTCTACGTAACGTTCATTTCAGAGGCTGTCTGCAAAAGGTTCTGGGAAGCCTTAAGGTCAGAGAAACCAGAACAGGCCTCTCTCGCTTCTATGGGAATAGCCCCATCCACATGGAGCAGAGACCAAAAAGGGGCTGAAAAGGCACTTTGAGGAGGAATCCAAGCAAATCGTCTTCTATTCCAAGGTGGAGAACCTGGAGAAAGATGAGAAATGTAATTCTTTCTTTTTTAGGAAACTCCACTCCGCCCACATGCCCCCGACAGAAATGAGATACAGCAAAGGCGTGGTATGACAGGGGAAGGAGGTGGTCGTCGACTACTACCAGGACCTCTACTCCCCCAAAGACACATACCCAGATGCTGCTGAACGGTTCCTGTCAGGTATCCGTAATACCATTGATCCCGCAGGTCATGCAGCCATGGACGCTGGAGGAGCTGCACTCTGCCGCCAAATCCTTCAGGAAGGGCAGGACACTGGGCAGTGACGGTCTCCCAGCCAAGTTATACAAAATGCTCATTGGCCTGGTCCTCCTTGACCTGTACAGGGAGATGGTAGTGGAGGGCAGGATGCCCCCCATGCTGAGAGAGGGAATGATCACGATCTTGTATAAGCAGAAGGGGAGAGATGGTTGTCATGCTATGGCATGAGTAACTGGGGCTTGGCACTGAATGGGTTAAGGGATTTGAGTCAAGTAACATTTGTTCACACCTTTCCTTTTGGAGCCAGAACCCAAAATAAAACTTGATTACCCCATGCTGGGTATTGTCACCTGTGACAGGAAGGTATGCCTGTGGAAGGCCAGACATCCTGGCTACATCTCCCTGGGGTGTGGAGACAGGGTATCAATGGACACAGGGTACAATTAATAAATGCATAATGTCCAAAATATGATGAGTACATAACTTTTGGGCCCCATCATACATTGCATCCTTATGCCTGTGATGTGCTGTTTTCAGGGAGCCCAAACACGCCATGCAGGCATGTCCATAGCAAGTGTTATGCGAACGTGTCCTTGTGCCAACTGATACAGGTGTGGAGTTTGGTATGAAAATGATCACTAGGACCAGAGAATTATGATGATCCTGGTGTCATAATTATGCCAAGCTCGGCCGGCGTCATATTACATATTTTGTGATCCCAGACCAAAGTTGAGAAGATATAACCCCGCCTTCAGAAGGTCATAGTTCTGAACCCCCTACTCCCATCCCCTTGCTCAGGTAACAGGAAAAGGGTGGTCTTGGGAGGGGGGATAAAAAGGTGGGCAATTGGTAATGGGGGAGAGCCTGTTTTTACCATCACAGAGACAACATCAAGGTTCCAAGGAAGTGTGGTATGATACTCTGTTTTATCCCTTTTATTTTATACTGTTTTGTACTTGTACTATTTTAGTCTATGTCTCTTTTTATATGCATTTTTATGTAACAGCACTGTGACCCATTTTTACTCAGATTAAACATTTTTAATCAGTTCTGTCTTTGTTCTCTAATCGAGTTACTAAGCGGTTAACTATATAGATATCAGTTTGGGGATTGTGTAGTTATCTCAGTCTGATTGTTTTTGGGTAACCTAAGACGCCCGGTTTTAAAGTTCTTGGTGGTGGCAGCGTGTTTTACACTGGGAGTTTTGGGGTGACTGGTTGGGGTTGGTGGTGGTTGCTTGGTGCCCTGCGGGGAAAGTGGCCAAACGCACCGGAAGTCTGGTTGGCGTTTAACCCTTGGTACACCCGTACTCCCACGTCGCGGCTCGGCCGATAGCCCTGTCCGTGACCATGGTATCTTAAAAATTGGCATCCCATCTCTCTCCTGAATTACAAGATCCTTACCAAAGTACTAGCCACCAGGTTATAGAAATTCATCGGACAGATCGTCCACCCGGACCAGACCTGAATCGCAGACAGCCTGGCCCTCATCAGGGACACAATCTACTACATCAAGGACTGCAACGCCCGTGCCGCTCTGGTCACCCTAGACCAAGAGAAGGCATTTGATCGACTGTCTCATGGTTTGGGGGGAGATGTTCTGTTCTTATGCTAACCTGATATACCTTGATATCCGCAGCTCGGTGCTGGTGAACGGCTGGAAGACTGACCCCCTTTCCTATCCTCTCTGGGGTCAGACAAGGCTGCCCTCTCTCACCTCTTCTTTTTGTCTGTTGTATAGAGCTCTTCGCCAAGTGCATTAGACGGAATCCAGAGATCAGAGGGATCACCGCGCCGGGCAGAGACAAGAATGAGATAAAGTCCTCGCTCTACATGCACGACGTGACCATTTTCTAAGCAGATCGCCGGTGAGATCGCTCGCCCAGACGTGCGAGGACTTCAGCCAAGCTTCAGGCGCAAAGGTCAAATAGTGTTCGAGCAGTGGGACCTGACTTCTGACGCAATCTCATTTCCCCATCAAAACCGCTTCCTAAAGATCCTGGCAGTCTGGTTCCATCGAAGGGAAAGTGCTGGTGCTGCACAACGAGATTCTTCCCGTGCTGCAGTATGTGGTTCAGGCATGGTCCTTGCTGGTCACCATTCACCGAGCCATCAACCGAGCAGTTTTCCACTTGGACAAAGTAAAGCATGCAGTGATGTACAAGGAACCCTGCAAGGGAGGCAAAGGCGTGCCTGACATTCCTACCATGCTGAGGGCTTTCTTTGTGTGTAACTGCGTGTGCAGGACTCTCAGAGACGTAGTGAAAGGCTCTGCTGGAAACTCCATGTCTCGCTTCTTCCTACTGCCCCTGTGGAGACAGCAAAAGTGGGACAGCTCCGTCCATTACAACTGGACTATGCCTTGGTTTTACTCTGACATGGGCAAATTTGTAAGGGAGCACCAACTGGAGGGAGTTAAACCAGACCTGTGGACACCCCGTGTGATCCACAAACTCATCAGGGCCAAAGACACTATTGAAAACATCCCAGGACTCCCCGCTGCCACAGCCAGGACTGTTTGGGCTAACGTCGCATCAAGCAAGTTAACCAACTGGCATGAAGACATTGCATGGATGGCCATTCAGGGAGGCCTCCCCTAAGGACGTTTATGCATGCCAGGGGGCTGTGCAGATATAGACACTGCCCACAGTGCATTGTGGGCGAAGGAGACTTCTCTTCACTTGTTCTAGCAGTGCCCGTTTGCACGGGCTTTGTTCAGAGCCCTGGAGCTGGATCTCAAGGACTCGAGAGAATGTACCTGTCCTACCACTCTGTACTTTACGGACTTTTTCCAGGCAGAGCGCCATTGACGATGCTTGGCGTCTCATGTGCTGTGTAAAGGATGCTCTATGTTTGCCAGGAACCGCCTGGTGTTGAGGAGGGAGCAGGTCACAGTCCGTGACTGCCGCAGGCTTTATCACAGCCTGCTGAGAGACTACTCTCTCAAAGACAGTCTAGAGGCTGAAGACTAGCCCCATTCCCCTTGGCCCGTTTTTACTCTACCCCTTGCCCACCCTGACCACTCCATTCCCCCATTTCCCCAGGCTGTGTTCTGCTAATGTGCTAACCATATGTGCCATATCTGGAATTGTACACTGCTTTTACTGTATATTACCGAGCTTTCCGTAACTGAAGTCCTACTGTAACACGTATTGCCCTGCACTGCAGTACTGCTTATCGACTGTCTGAACCTATGTAATTTTGTCAAAACAAGCAACAAAATGTTTTTTTTACCATAAACAGTTTTGTATCAATAAACTGAAATATAGCTGTTCATGACTAGTGATCTGGCTACTGGGCCTCTTCCCGAGTTTTGTCTAAAAGCTGTCTTGTACAACAGGCAATTACTTTCAAGGGATCCATGTATAAAGTGGATATAGAGACAAAAGGTCTCTATTATTATTGTTGACCTTATTTGCATGTGCCTACCCAGAATCCCTTATGGTTGTGGCAGCACCATGAGATTTCTGAGGGAAAACAAGCCGTCTGGTGTCTGTAGATGAGTGTTTAATAATGCTTCTACTACCCCCTTAATTTTAAGTGGAAGGGTTTTCCATCACCTTTACCCACCATATGTAATGATATTTCTCGTGCTACCCCAAACCTCAAGTATTAAGCCAGTATTACAACCTCATTTCCTTAACCCCTTAATGACAAAGCCTGTACATGTACGGGCTCAAAATGCATTGTTTTCAATGGGTTTTGGGACCGCCCATTGTCCTTAAGGGGTTAAGGACAAAGCAGCTGTTCATGAGTCGTGATCTGGCTACTGCAACCCTTCCCGAGTTTTGTCTAAAGGCTGTCTTGTACAGTGGGCAATTACTTTCAAGGGATCCAATTATAAAGTGGATATAGAGACAAAAGGTGATTATTGTTGAACTTATTTGCATGCACATACCCAGAATTCCTTGTGGTTGTGGCAGCACCATGAGATTCCTGAGGGAAAAGCAAGCCGTCTGGCATCTGTAGATCTATACAGACTCATATTCCTGTCTGTATGGGCTATCCAACCACAGCGCCTCTCATGGACTTTCCTAGCAGTGTTCCTTGCCTTTGCCAAGTTCCTTATCTGCTCTAAAGTCTGTACCCTATCCGCTCCATGATCCATACCCTATCCATTCCAATATTCGTGTCCAAGGTCCATATCCTGGTCTGTAGACCATCAGATCCCCTGCATCTGGGATCTTCCTTGACCCCCTGGAGTGTGTCCTGACAGCTTACTATGAGTACTTTTTTTTTACCTTATACAAGTGGGGTTAAATCTCCTTCCACCTACCACCTTTCCTAGCCTCACTACCAATGTCAATACCAGCTATAAGTACCACTTGCAGGATGCAAGTAGAAGGTCATGCTGATGTAGGTGGATGGTCCCACTGATTGGTGGGACACATTCTTTGGTAGTGTTAAGGGGGAAGTGGGCAGGGAGTGTGGCATGCCATCAAGTCCATCAAGTTCAACCATTCTACCTAACCTTCCTACTCTTAATCCAAAAGAACGCAAAAAACACCTAAATAAGCTACTTTGAATTCTACCATCAGGAGGGAAAATTCCTTGATTCCAAAAGGCAGTTTCACCGGGAGAGTTCCCAGGTATGCTGATGTCACTCCAGTAATGCTATTTATTTAATTATTTACACAGAGAAACACTTTTGTAATTGATCCATCAAGAACATTTGAACTTTTTATCTCTTGTGTAATATACCCCCACCTCATTGTAGATTGAAAGCTTGTGGGAGCAGGCCCCTTATTACCTTTTGTTTTGGTAAGTCCACATTTCTGTTTCTATGACAATGTTTGCACGTAAAGAAAAAAAGGATTTAAAACAATTGCTATAATTATACTTCTATACTTTCCTGTTGAAGATTATTGCATATGTGATAGCATTTGTTGTGTCAATGTATTATTTTAGGCAAAAATATTATATTATAAATTATGAAAACCCACAGTCTTGCATGCTAGAAGTATGCAGCAACGTTCCCAGCAACAAATAAAGCTTATTAATAAATGTTAATTTTCAACTACAAATATCAGGTGGTGCCATACTGTTTTGTAATGTATTGTGTGCCGCAAAGCATAACAATGCAGTATATACATTACATTGGAAACTTTTACTTTCTGGCAAGAATGCCTTCCATTAGGTCTCCATTAATACAAAACTGGATATTTTTAAATCCAGTAGTTTCAAGAAATCTTTTGTATTCAGAAGCAGTTCTTTCTTTCCCTTCAGTATGCAGTAGAATTACAATATTTTGTAGGTGAGACATCAAGGATGCTGTTTTATCTTCATTTAGGATAGTTTCAATTACAAGCACAGCTCCTCCTGTTATGGTAAAACAATATCTAATTAGTACATTTTGTAGAGACACATTTGTACAAGCAAGAAACTTACTTTTTTCTGGAGCTGATACACATTCAAACTAAAATTGTGGCTACTGGTGAATTGTGTTGGATCCAGAGCAGCATCTAACATTTCTAAGAATACTGTGCATACATGTACAAATGGGTCATGTTTATAAGAAACACAGGAAGAGTATTTAATGGATTTTCATGGTGGTTTTCTCTATGTACATGGCCCATTTTTTAATTTCTGTCTACAAATGAAGGGGTATATAAAGAATAATAAAATGACATAAGTGAAATTTTCAATACTTACCTGAATTACAAGCCTTATAAATTTTGCGCAGTAGTTTCAAACACGATTCCTCATCCCAATCATGAAGTACACGAGAAACGATAAAAAGGTCGGCATTTGGAAGAGGGTCCGAGAAGAAGTTTCCTAACAGAGCAAATGCACATGTGAAAAACCTGAACTTATGGTAGGTTGAACAAAAACATAAGTCATCCAAGAAAAGACACTATGGTTTACCCCTTCACTATTTACAGAACTACCATATTATACCTTCCCTGCATCCATATTCTACATGCATTTGATGTTGTAATTGCAGTTATCCTTTGTTTCAGTGAGTATGTTTCTCCAACTTGCATTAATTTATGACATTTACCTCTACATTTATTATTTCATTTAAACAAATATTTTGCAATTAGCTATTTTCTGGGCAATTTTACCTTGCTCTTGTTTTCCTATTAGCTCATATTTTCATGTTTGACGGGAAATGGTATTTTCCTGACCATGACTTTCTTTGATCCTACTTCAATTTATTTTTATATTTCTATTATAAGTAAAGCCCTGGTTGTTCACGTAACACTAGGCTAACTACAGATATACCACAGTCATTTTACAATTTATAATACCTTTTTGGAAAATAATGCGATCATCCTCTGGTGAAACAAAATTCTCCATGGCGGCTTGGATAACCTCAGGTAGATCATAAAGAATGATAGAAGATGATGGAAATAAAGATGCACAATACTTAGCCAGAGTTCCTGAGCATCCTGCCAAACAAAATAAACATCTAATATCACATTAAGCAAATGATTCATTATTTGATCAACAAATCATAAAAATATCAGTCCAAGTTTCAAGTGCTGAGCCCAATCTCTGGACTAGATACCTAATGCTCACATGTGAGAATTAAGGAGCTTGCTTTTTATCAAATGCACGCTTTCTTTTCCTGGACATTGCCATTGCTTAATCCTAATTCTAATACACCATGGGTTTTTAGCAATTGCTTGTGGTTGACTTGTAACAGTAGGAAAATTATATACAAAACTGGTTTCCACATAACTTGGGTTCTATATTGTAATGTCAACATGTCTAAAAAATTGTCATGTTAAAATTAGTAACTATCACAATACAATGTACTATTTAATCTTCATTACTTAGCAAGCTTTATTATATTTCCTAGTGCACTGACCTCTCAATGGCTCTGAGGTTGCACACATGCTTAGCTTAAAGATAACAATTAGTTTGTGTTAAATGAAGCACACAGCGGCTCCTTCTTTGGGATCTGACCAGATATGTGTTGTTGCATGCTGCCATAGAGAGCCACCCTGTAACAACCTCATATTGGACTCAACTCACACTTTGAAAACATGTTTTGAATTATTTTTTTTTCATTTGCTAAGGCGTGACATAAAAGGAGTAAACTATAGGTATAATTACCTCCTAAATCACAAATAGTTTTGAAAGATGAAAGCTCAAAAGCAGAAAAAACAGCTTTCTTGGCAAAGGAAGTCCATCCGAAATCCATTAATTTTAAAAATATCTTCATTTTTTCTTCTGACCTAGTACAAAAAAATGTTAATATATATATAATACATATAATATAAATGTTAATTTTGCAAAAAAAATAAGATATTCACTAACAGCTAAGTTGTGTGTATGTTTTTCTATTTTATACTAGTAACTTCTATGTATTTATTCAAGGTTTTCTTGCAGGAGACATTTTCATACTTGATGCATTATGGTGGTAGATTAATGTGGCAGTGGCTCTCTACCTAGTCCTCATGGCACACAGATGGTCCATGTTTTATGAATTTCCTTATTGGAATAACATATATTAGTTACTAAATCCCACCCTATTGCTGTGCCTCTAGGAGTAGGTTGGGAATTAATCACATGGAATGTTGAGAAATATAAAACTACCTAATGTCCTCCTAAAACCTCAGAAGCATGTACATTGTTTTAAAGATATATATATATATATTTACTTTATAGTAAATATTAGAATTATCTGTCTGTCTCTTGTCACCTAGAGATCTTCTTGTATAGTGCACGGCATGAATGTACATGGATCTCCTGCTAGTATCAAGATTGTAAGCCTGCGAGCAGGGCTCTCTCCACCTAATGTATCGGTTTGTCTTAGTCTGTCAATTCTTATCATACGCCTTGAATATATGTATTGTATTAAGCGCTGCGTAAATTGTTGGCATTATATAAATAAATGATAATAATAGCACAATTATCAGCCATAAATTCTGATCATCTTCTAGATCTCACACATTATACTTCTGTGTAATATTTAATTGTATGCATTAGGTTTAAACTAAATCAATGTTGACAATATCTGGAATTTGAGGCTATTTCCAATTACAAATACATTTTTAAAACACATGTATCTATATACACACATATAGTAACCTGTATATATCTTTGAAAAACTCGTTTGATGGCAGTCCAGATTGAAGCTGGCATAGTGGATTTCCCAGCCTTAAAAAAAATGAGAAAAAGTTTTGAATTTATATTGTACCATATAAATATACGGTATATATATATATATATATGTTTGTAACTTTGTGATGAATACTGTCCATTCAGTAATGCATTATACCATTTTTGAACTATACAATGAGAAATGTGATAATCCATTTTAAGGATAACATATTTTGGGTTTATTACAACCTGATTGGAATTTCACTGTAGGGTTGCCCAGTGTGACCAACAATTTCCACAGTGAAAAGGGTATTAAATATATATTCAGTACTGTGTCAAAAACAATGTTTATTTTGTATTTAATTTACAGGTAACTTCTTACTTGATAACATCTTTCAGATGGGCGGCTGCTGGGTAAACGTCATTTGTGTAAAACTTAAATGCGTCACAAACAGACTTAGAACTGGTGGTTGTGAGGTAATTTTCTGAGAGTCCCGTGTTCTTGTAAAGCACTACAAATTAGACCAACAGAAAATATAACATATGGAACAGAACAAAGAATAAGAAGAACAGTAAAAGATATGCAGAAATAACATACTCCAGGATCCATGTTCTTGTTTCTGCACCACCCATAAATATTAGCATTATCTGAAAAGGACACTCCAACCATTATAGCTGAGTGACCTCTTTCATCATACCGTAGTTTGGTGACAATCTTGTAAACAGTGAAAACTTTGCCTAGGAAAACCTAAATATATTTCTGGGACAAGCTAGGTTATACATAGATACCTAGTTACCTAGTTTTGGGCAAACTGTACATTCTTTCACATGGCATAAAGGCTAATATAAATTAAAGGTTAATATATTAACAATAAAAACCTTGCTATTATTTCCCCATATTTCCCCACAATTGCAAAAGAAAAGTTAACTTTTTTTCCAATACTCAATAAATGTATCCAGTAGATGTAGTTGTACACACAAGCATATTAAACCGGCCCTGTTTGAAGAATTTGGTTCAACCTAGATAGGCCAACCTGGTTAAGGCCTCAATTAATTGTTACCCTACTGTAAAATAAGACGGCATTTCGTGGACAGTATTTTTTTATTCTTTTTCATGGGCCATCTGGGACAAGATCCTTAAATAATGAGGTCATTTTTTACAGAACTGGACAAATGGAGAAACTAGATAAATGTAATTTGGTGACCTTCTCCATTTTGGATATCCAGGTCTAGAAGCTTTAATCCCACACAGACATCAAGTAAGCACTCCGTTCCTCTGCTGCTTGTTCCTAAACTCTCCGCTATGGCTGCTGCTGACAGAGGCTCCTCAGACTCAGCCAAAACATCAAAAAGTTTCAAATCACAGGCAGCAAACATAGCCTGTAAAAACATTAAACATAATACACGATGTTTGATATGCAAGTCATAATTTTCTTTGGGTTAAAAGAACAGTATAACAAGAAGTGTCCAGAAAGTAATATTATTATTGGATTGGTCACAATAAGTTAGAGAGCAACTTTGCATGTTGAACAAGGTGATGCACAGTATTCCACTTTTTGCTTTTCCACCAAAATACATGGTGTTCATGTGCAGATTTACTGCATGTAAGTTGCACAACGGGAAAACCGGAACTAAGGAACACGCTTCAGGGCAGGGCAGGGCCGTAGGAAGGATAAGCGAGAGAGGCACTCGCCTTGGGCGCAGCTACGATGGGGTCCACAGCCCAAGCAGCAGCTGCAGCCTGCAGGGCTGGTTGGAGAGATGGCAAAGATTTTCATTATCGATTATTATCAATTTTATCAATTAGTTATCAATTATCTTTATATTAAACATAAATTAGTATGCCATTTTTGTTCATAAAATCAGTGCAGAATATAAATCCAGAGAATAAATCCAGATCCCAGAAGTCACCCTATTCATTTTGACATTGGCATAAAACCCCTAACATTAAAAATAAAATCCGGATAGTATATATATAATCCTCTGCTAAAATATTTGAAATTCTTTAAAGGCTTTACTCCAGATCCAGTGCATTCCCATCCATAATTTAGGAAAAAATGCATTTTACATTTTAACAGTCAGTTTACAGCCAGGCACTCTAAACCCTGAAATTATATTGATAAATACAAAAAAAATTGTGGAATAATATACGATTGTTAATTCAAGTTTCAAGTTATACGGTTCTGGTTACGCATCATAATTCCTTTCCTTTTAAGCATTATTTTCCATACCTGTGATGTAAGGAAAGAATATGCATATTTTTGTAAAAGTCTAACCCCTTCTTGTTCGCTGAAAGAGTCCATGCTCGCTCCTCTACTTCTAAAGGATTCTGAAAGAAAAACGAATTTTCTCATCTTAAATAGATGAACAAGTAACCTGGGGCAAAGTCACATGTGAAAAATGACTCAAATCAAACTGTCTCTTCACTATCCTTACATCCGTCCAAGTTAGAGAGATTAAACAAACTGTCAACTTAAGCAATTGATTTATGCATGTACAGTACACAAGGTGATTCATCTTTGTTATGTAACAAGATCGTGCACATGGAGTAGGTATCTGTCTACTGTCAAGTGCAGTAGCAACTCAAATTGGAGGTGATACATTTGTTTATCGAAATTTAAACTGTGTAGTAGTTTTTCCCCATATAGATCCACAATATCCAGTATTTCTAGTCTTTTTATGAAGCCCTTCTCAAAAGTCTCTTCCTTCTTACCCGTCATAATGTCTAGTGTAATCTAGTAGTTGTCTCTTGTCATCTAGTAGTTGCTGAGTGTCTTGCACCCCACATGCCTGCTTCAAATGCTTATTTGAATGCAAAACAGGTACTAGCTGTAGGTGCTACTCATCTTGTAGATCTCAAATATTATGCTTCTGTTTAATATATGCATCATTTTTTCAGATTAAAACAAAAAAAAGACAATACCCTAACAGCATAATTGCAACGATAAAAATATACACACTAAATATGTGTGTTTTGCAAGGATCTACTGATTATATGTGTAATTCATACTGGCACACATGATTCCCCAGCAATGGAAAAAGAAAGAATATGATATTCAACTTACAACATACTTTGACGCATGCATACATACACATTTTGTGTACCTTTGTTGACCGTTTGGGAGAGATATGCCTAATCAGTAAATCATTTTTACCTGTATTTCAGGGCACTGTGATATCAGTGTGAAGGAATATTTTATGGATACCATCTTTTTTGTTACAAGAAAAATGTTTTACCTCACCTTTCTGTGAGCTGTCTATAAGATCTAAGATCCTAAAAACATCAATTTCCAGTGTCCCGATATTCCCCTTTCTCCTCATTTTTTAGTTTTCTATTGCTCCATAACGTTTATTGGTATTAACAGTGAATGATATCTGCATTCCTTTATTCCTTGTCACCTATACGTGCTGATTCCTTTACACATGGTCCCCTAATGGTACTTAACACAAGTTGGATCCATTATGTCTGCTAGGTGGCCTTACAGACATGGGGTATCAATCCTTGGGGTACTGAGGCACTCAACACTTTAGTGTGACATATACTGTTTAAATAAACAACAAGATTTATATTGCACATATGACTATTTAGTGTGTAAAAGGAGCCATTGCTATGTTTGTCTAAGTCATACTTAATTAATTTTGGATTTCATTTACTTAGCGGGTGCTTTATGCTCCTGCTGACACATAGCTAACATCCTGGTTTATATTTCCTGGAATCGTTACTGGTTTCCTGATGACAATAACCTTGTGGAAACAAACTGTAATATTAGGGGTAAATTTCCAAATCAATCAAAAGGCTTCAGGCTTTCCCTTACGAAAAACGACTGCAATTTTTTGTGAAGTAATAGTGCAGTTTGTCTGTGGAACAATGCCGTTTTTTGGACATGAAAAAACTGCAATACTGCACTTTTACTGCAGTATTACTGCACTTTTACTTCAGTTTTACTGCATTTGTACTTCAATGTACTGCAGTTGTACTGCGGTTATTTTTTGTAAGGAAGTACAAATGCAGAAAAACTGCAGTACATTGAAGTACAACTGTAGGTTTGCAATATAATGAAGTAAAAGTGCAGTAAAAGTGCAGTAATACTGCAGTAAAAGTGCAGTAATACTACAGTAAGTGCAGTATTGCAGTTTTTTCATGTCCAAAAAACTGAATTTTTCTACAAACTGCAGTATTACTTCAGATAAAACTGCAGTAATTTTTCGTAAGGGTTAGACTTTGTGCTTATGAAGCATTCTGATTTACGAAGTTTTCAACAAACCTATTTCTTCAGGATACTTCAAACTATAAAAAAACAAACAATCAGTGAAAACACCAGTCACGTCTCTTAATCAAATGAATAAATACTACCCACAAATGACACTGCAGCAACCCGATATACACTCCTCTCAGTGTTCAACAGTAGCTACGACAAATATAGGGGCGCATGTGGGATAAAAATAAAACAAAATAATAATAGTGTAATATTGTTAAAAAAAATTATAGAAGATCTAAATGTGATGTGAATGCACTCACAAACACAGCCGATGTAAGAGGCTCTTCAGAATATTACATTTGTTTTTTTACTCGTGCACATATGCACATGCGCCCCTATATTTGTCGTATCTACTTCAAACTATAGACTAAACTAATTAATTAAATTAGTTTCAGGCATTAAGATCGTATAACCTGCGATAGATTTACCTTTTGCATATCTGAGTGTGTGGGTATTTTAGTGTATGAACAACATGTCTCTGGGTGTGTTAGCATGTGTGTCTTGGTATGTTAGTGTGTCTGGATATATTTGTGAGTGTGGAGGTTATTTTAGTAAAAATAAACATGGTCCATAAAATCCAGTATCCTTGATAACAAAAGTTCATAATGTACACTAAAATGACAGCAAGTATTAAAAGCTGAACGCACGGATACGGTCAATAGCTGGAAAATGAGAAGCAGTAGGGTCGTCCAACAAAGGTGGTCATTTATTTAGAATCATCATTTTGTAAGAAAAAACCCAACATGGTGTGTAATGTTTATATCATATTTTATTGCACAAACCAATGGGGCTATTTGCAGGATACAAAAAGTAACAGTATAAAGCAGGTTCCACAGTACACTCATTAGACGCCACCAAATGAGCCTCTGTCGGCAGTGCAAGGTGAAAACACAGGCAAGTTGCAGCTGCTGAGTTTCACTTTTGCTTACTATGTGTTACTAGTGTGTTTGGGTCTGAGTATGTTTGTGTGTGATGATGTGTCTGTGTGTGTGTTAGGGAGTGTGTTAGGATGTGTCTGTTAGAGTGTATACAGATATGTGTGTGTCCAGAGGTCAGGCTTTGGATCTATCCCTGCTCATTACCAGCCAGCTCTAGGTTGTATAAAGGTTGTGGTGTAGCTGGAATGGAAACTGTTACTTCTCAGGGAGGCAGGCACGTCCATTTGTTTTCTGTATAGTGGAGTCTGGTGGAATTATTATGTATAAGACATAGTTCAATGTAAATAAAAATGTCTTGGCAAGCACTAATCAACATTATTGCATAGATGATAGCATAAGCAAAAAAAAAAATAGATTTACAACTTTTACTTTCTGGCAAGGATGCCCTCCAATAGGTCTCCATTCATATTAAGCTGAATATTTTTAAATCCAACAGTTTCGAGTAATCTTTTGTATTCAGAAAAGGTTCTTTCTTTTCCTTCCGTAAACAGTAGAATTACAACATTATGCATATAATATGGCAGATATGCAGTTTTATCTTCATTTAAGATAGCTTCAATTATAAGCACGGCACCTCCTGTTATGGTAAAAATAATACATTTTTAAATATATACAATTGTACTAAGGAACTTGCCTTTATTTATTCCCAGGATCTGTTACCAAAATCAATGCATACTGGGAAATTGTGGTTGATCAAGAACAACTACCACATTTTTGAGAAATTCCATGCATACAAGAAGATACTTTGTTATATTTATAAAAAATCACTGAATGTGCAAGGTATTAAGTTTAGAAAACTAGTATTTATTTGTTGTGGTGATTGCACCTCATTTCAGCTGGTAAAAAATATTTTTATTTTGGAAGGTGTGTAAAGTATGATGAATGGTAAATTGGTATACAAAGGAATATTTACTTTATACATGAAGGAAGGCATTTTCACTTAAAACAGCAAGAATAATAATTTATAGTAAGAACAAAAATGAAGTGTACCATCACAATTTGATAGATGGAGCTTCCCCTTTTTGAGGAACAATTAGAAATGACTTTAATGTTGTTTTTTTAATTACTTTGGGATCAACAGCAATGTTGAACTTGATTGCCACGTCCAACCTTTATTACTATGTTACTGTTTACCTGGATTGCAAGCCATATACATTTTGTGGAGTAGTTTCAAACATAAGTCGTCCTCCCAGTCATGAAGTATGCGAGAAACAATGAAGAGGTCTGCATTCGGAAGAGGGTCAAAGAAGAAGTTTCCTGGCACATAGAACATGCTTATTTAAAGAAGGCAAATTTATTTGTAGACTGACTGAAAACAAAATTCCTACAACACACAGGAAAATGACAATTGGACACCGTCTTGCATGAAGCTATTATTATAATTGCTGCCATCCCTTATGTTATATTTTAGTAAGTTGTATTATATTTTAAATTTCTTCAATTGCATTTATTTATGGATTCCATCTTTGCATTTATTATTTTATTTTTAAAATTCTTTTGTAATTGGTTAATTTATGTAACTTCGTTTTTTCTCATTTTTTTAATTCTCTTTCATCATAGTCACAATGTATTTTATATGTTCCTTTATAGTTAGAGATATAGCCCTGATGACATAAACACTAGGGTGACTACAGGAATGGTACAGCAAGTTAAAAAACCGTACCTTGCTGGAGAATAATGCGATCATTCTCTGGTGAAACAAAATGTTCCTTGGTGGTTTCGATTACCTCAGGTAGATCATAAAGAATGATTGAAGATGATGGAAACAAAGATGCACAATACTTAGCCAGATCTCCTGAGCATCCTGACAAACAAAATGAACATTTAATATCTCTCAAGCAACTCATCATTCATTTGAAAGAAATCTATTATAAATCATAGGAGTTTGGTCATACATCTAGGGTTTGAAATCATTGGGCTTCATCTAATATTTTTTTATGGCAATGTCATCTTTTATGTTCAATATATAAAGATGAAAGCGTATGTCTTGATGTTAAGCTTTCAGATAAAGAATGGACCTGAAGCAAGAGGTAGCTAATTTGACAGGACTGCCCCTTATTCTACTGGGTTTGGCAGCAGTTGGTAGCCAGTGCTTCTTTGGTATTAGACTTATGTATAGTACCATGTTGTCAAATAGAGCCGCCCTGTCTCTACTTTGTACTGGGTCTCTGAAACCTGAATAAAGATTAAACTAGTGGTGAAATTACCTCCCAAATCACAAATGGTTTTGAAAGGTGAAAGATCAAAGGCAGAAATAACTGCTCGCTTGGCACGTGAACTCCATGATAAATCCATTAATTTCATAAATGTCATCTTTTTTTCCTCTGATCTAGTACAAAATGCACAATGATTAATCTTTGCTTTTATGACATGTACTGAAATTAAACAATGGGGTATTCACTAAACAGTTCAGTTGTTTGTAAGCGGAGGTAAACAATACACTATACATTATGCTGGATCGCAAGGGAAATGTTCATAGCTCATTCATTATTAATGAGATGGATCAAAATGGGAGTGGTACCCAACCTAGCACTCGGTGCACACAAACCATCCATGTTTTATGATGTTCCTCAGCCAGTTGTGCTAGTATATAACACACATAGTAGCCATAAATTGTGGATATCATGTAGCTCTCATATATTATCTGTTTCACTTTATCCAATGGATTTATACTAAAACAATTTTCATGGTTTCCTGACATAGAGGCTAATTCCATTTACAAACAGGGAAAAGAAAAAATGTCGGTGCGCTAGGGTAGTCTCAGGCTCAAATAATACAAATGTATAGTATAAGGCCTACCAAACAATGTGAGCATGCTGCAAGTACAGTGTGTTGGCTGTACAATGTATACAAAAAACAAAATACTGTCTGCGCTTCTCACCCTAAATAAAGTTGGCAACAATATAATAAACATAATATAAATGAGAGGTTTTTGGTCTATATGAATTGGCCAAAGCATAATTAAATGGGAGGAGGTTTAATTGCACCTCCCCCAACACATTTAATCTGGTTTTGGTTGCAGTATAAACTGCTTTGTGTGCCCACTATGTAGTGAGGTGAGAGTAGGTTCTCACCCCTATGAGAGTGTGCTTGACGTGGCGGAGCTTAATTATGCTTTGGCCAATTCATATAACCAAAACCTCTCATTTATATTATGTTTATATATTTGTTGCGAACTTTATTATGGTGAGAAGCGCAGACAGTATTTTGTTTTTTGTATTAATTCCATTTACAAATACATTTCTACAACAGACACACATATATGTATATAAATAACCTGTATATATCTTTGAAAAACATATTTGGTGGAACTCCAGACTGAATCTGGGATAACGGATTTCCATGCCTTCAAAAAAAAAAGAGAATTATGAATTAACAATTGGCACTCACATATACATACATTGTTTATACTGTCAACCATTTAATCAAAATATTGGCTGAACATATCTGAACATATTTGAACATATTTTGAGGTACTATAATATGGGGACTTACTTGTAAATATATTTGAAGGATAACTTAGCTTTTTAGTTGATTACAAAAAAACACTTTTGTAGATATTACTAGAATTCTATTGTAGATTTTGTTGTGACGCAATGTATCACACAGTACATTTTTCTTCTAATCTCTATTCTGACTCAACTTTTTAGGGTATCCTATATTGATATCTAATGTAAAAAAAAAAACTTAACTACAAAGCTCTGTTTGACTGCTAACTTCTACATATGTTTGTTGAGCCTTCACATGCCCTCACTTAGTAGAACAAGAACTGTAGTTTCCAGTGTTTAGCTCTATTTTGCTGCTTAAAGTTTAATAGTTCTTATTCACAATGATTGCTGCTAGCCTCCTGACCCAATCTACCTGGCATTCCTTTATACTTGGTCCCTTGCTTAAGATTAATCCAACAAGCGATCATACAAACATGGGCTGTCAACCCATTGTTCATCGCTTTAGCTATAAATAACAAAAACAATGGGAATGAGAATTAAGAAATTAAGTGGTCACAGCCCGTGACTTTCAATTTTGTGAATTTCAGGCAAGGACATACAAGGACATACAAGTTCAATGTGTACTTGCATGTCCTCCCTTAAAACTCACAACATTAACTCCCTACCTTAAAATTAGACTTGGGCACCGGCCAAGTATGCGTTTTAGTCTTTATGAAAAAAACCTTCGTATTCCACAAATATTCGCCCGTTCCCATGTTCTTTTCGGGCAAATATTCGTGGTAACAGTACGCAGCAGCTTTTGCGCCAGGATTTTAAAGGTCCGTAAGAGTGCTCCTCTACCATCAACCAATGAAGGCTGAGACCCCCACAAACAACTTGTATAATAATAATTTGCAAATTGTTTTGTGAGTGATAGAAGATAAGGGTATGTGACTGAAGTTGAGTTTGATCAGCCAAGTTAACCTATAACTTGACTGACCACTTGAGGACTGAATAGGCCTGATTGGGATGAAGGAAGGGTATTTTTGTTAGACATTACTTTTTATTTTGTAGATATGAGACTATTCAAAAACATAAATGTCAAAAAAATGTTTATTCTGAATATTAATTTACAGTTAATGTTCCTTACCTGATGACATCTGTCAGGTGGGAGGCTGCTGGGTAAGCTTCATTAGAATAAAACTTAAATGCATCACAAACGGACTTAGAACTGACGGTTGTGAGGTAACTTTGTGAGAGTTTTGTGTTCTTGTAAAACACTATAAAGTAGACCAACACAAACAATATAAAAACGACAACAGAATGCTGGTAGAATAAAATATATGCAGAAAGATAAGCAAATTCCAAGATCCACATTCTTTACTGATGCTTAAATATGCAATTTAAGTAATGCTCTTAAAGGGATACTTTAATGCATATGCTGGCCAGGTGTCAAAAAAGCATGGAGGGATTCTACAGAACCACACACTGCATGCATTTGCCTTTCCTGGTGTTCACCCGAATACATCTCCTGTTTGCCAAAGAGCATTCACCATTTACCCACTCCCTGCCAGCATTAATTTCAATGTGAGCACTTTCATCCAGCCAAGTGGTGCAAAAAGGAACCATGGAGGGGGCACTACCATTCTGGGGCCGGAGCTTTCCCCCTACATGTTAATGAGAACATGTTAAAGCATTTACAATATACAATCACTGGTGGTGGTGATGTATGGGGCCATAGATTGTCCCTCAAATGGATCCTGCTGCTTCTGTTCATGAGGTTCAACTCCTTACATCCTCACCCTATGCCCCCAGCAAAATACAATCATCTTTGTGTGTGTAAACACAGATCTTTCCTTTTTTGAAGATTTTCTACCCCTAGCATCGAGGTAAGGAAGTGGAAGACAAAGCACAATTCTAATTCCAGCGACCCTATAGATATGAATCCATTAAATGTTTTACCAGTTTACAACAGTGCAGTAATGTCTGTTAAACATAATTTTGCTACCTTCTTCGTTTTTGAAATTCACATCTAGAAGTTTTAATCCCACGCAGGCAATGAGCAAACACCTCGTCCCTCTGATGCTTGTCCCTAAACGCTCCGCTATGGCTGCTGTTGACAGGGGCTCTCCAGATTCAGCCAAAACATCAAAAAGTTTCAATTCACAGGCAGTAAACATAACCTGCAAACAAGATTAACAGCAAAACACAATATTTTTTCTATGGTTAAAAAAATACAGGATAATACCAACTGGACAGAAAGTAGGACAGGTTATTAACTGGTTGGCTATGATAAGTTACTTAGCAACTCAGCATTTCACAGGTAAACAAGTGACTGAGGCGTATGTTACTTTTTCTATTTTACGGTAATAACGCACATGATCTATAGGAAAGGTGAAAACATAGTGAACACTGGATTTACTGTATGTAAACCTCACTGGGAAAATACAAAACTAACTAAAAAACGTACAAAACTTGATATAAGTTTTCCTTTATTTAAGTTAACAAAAGCCTACTTAGTGCATGTTGCCAAGTCTCCCACTGACAATACAAATATAATTCCTATAGAAAAAAAGAGTTTCCCCTTAAAATCCTTGATTTTTGACTTATCTCTTACCTCCTGTCCTGATTTCGACGAATGCGTGACAACTCCCGACCTCGCACCCCCTTGATTCAGGCATCCCTGGCAGCTGCCCAGGACGCCTGGTACTAAGGTAGATTCTGTATCTGAATTAATTCAAGGATGGAGGCCTTGGCAAAGGTAAATGCAGGAGACATGTATTTGTTTCCAAGTTCACTAACATTATAATCAGGGAAATTTAAACTGGTATGTAGACATCATAGGTTTGATTCTTCTGCATTTTATTGTTGCAAGTCCCATAATTTTAAGAAAAACAGAGTGACAGAGAAAGAGAGAAAGGGACAATATATCTGATACATTTACAATTAAAAACGCCAATCTATGCGAATGGCTATGAGAAGGAAAAAAAACACAACAAAAAAATATAATATATAAAATATATATGCTATAATATGGAGTTGATATATAAATACACCCAAGCCCCATTATATTTGTTTATATAGTTTAACTGAACCAAACGCGATCATTCATTTAGTAAATTGATGTTATGCTTGAACATTACTATATCTTTATTACTTCAATGGATTGGGATGTATTTTTTTAACTATAAATATTTACTGTGTTTTCTTAAAAGTATATATATTGTAAAAGTAACATATCAGTGTAGATAACATACTCTAAACCTGACAATTATACAGATATTGTGATGATATTCATGATTATAACTTCAAGTTTCAAAGTTAAAAGGTTCTGTTTATACACTGTATTTCGCTATTACATATTAAAAGAACATATTAAATATAAATGTTGAAGTTAATAATAATGTTCATTACATTTATTTAAACAGAACCGTATAAATATTTCAGTTAGTTTAATAGTTTTTTATTGTTTATTTTCCATACCTGTGATGTAAGGAAAGAATGTGCATATTGCTGTAAAAGTCTGACCCCTTCCTGTTCGTTAAAAAGGTCCATGTTCATTCCTCTGCTTCAAAGGGCTACTGAAAGAGAAACTACTTTTCTCATCTTAAATAGAGGAACAAATAGCCTGGGGAAAAGTAGCATGCCAAAATTGCTGGAAAAAATGAATAGGCTAAAAGCAATATTTTAGTACATTCTGCATGCATAACAACAGAAAAAATTAAAAAGTAAAATAAACTAATTGATTTGATATCTGTTTAGTGAAGATAGGTTTGGCCCAGCCTGGGAAAGCAATGTTAATGATAACAAGTTGCTACTGGATGTCCTGTGACTAAGACATTTTTATAACTTATTTTGCTGCTACAAATTGGTTACACTTACACACTGGAGGTTTGATGGTATGCAAGTTTAAAAAAGCAGGAAACTCTTAAATTTACTAATTTGCGAGTTGCCTGTGACTTTAAATATAAGCTTCACCTCTGGGTTTGCAAGGTGACTTGAGAGTCCCTCCTGTCCCCCATACATTAAATAGAAAAATAAATAAAACTAAACAAAGGTCCCTAGAACCCTCTATTAACTATAGAAGGGATAATGCTTGCCCCCAGAGCCGGCTTTAAGTGTTCTGGCGCCCTGTACGGACTACTCCTCTGGTGCCCCCCCATCCCAAAAAAAAGAAAGGAAAAAAATTCCCCCGTCTGCCCCCTTCTCCTCTATCTACACCTCTGCCTTTTTCACTACCTCCCCCCCTCTGCCCCTTCCACTATCTACCCCCCTCTGCCCCTTCTCACTGCCTTACACCTCATGCCCCTCTTCACTGCCTCTTCCCCGTTCCCTTTCTCCACTACGCTACCCCCTCTTGCCCCTTCTCACTATCTACCACCTCTGGCCCCTTCTCACTTGCCTTCCTCCCTTTGCCCCTTCTCACTATCTACCTCCCTTCTGCCCCCTTTCTACCACTATCTACCACCTCTGCCCCTTCTCACTATCTACCCCCTCTCCCTAAGTCTCATTATCCTTACTTACCTTGTTGAGTCCTGCAGTGTGAGCGGGAGGCATCCGTCTTCCCGCTCTGCCGCGGTGCATGCTTCACAGCTGAGCGCCGGATTATTCCGGCACTCAGCATGAAACGTCGGCCCCACGTCGGAGTCACGGAGAGTGAGGGGCACCGAGCAGTTGCTGAAAACTTCACGAGTGACCGATCTGTGCCCCTGCCCGGGACTTAATTTAAAACACCGTTTTATTTTTGGTTTAACTTTATATATCATCCTCTGTGTTAAATAAAGTTAAACAAAACTTTAATTAACATGGGGATGTTAAATAAAGTTTTTTGTTTTAACTTTAACATGTTCGCACAGGTTGCACACCCCTGAGGCTGTCCCTGCTTGCCCCCTCCCATTTCCCCCACCCTATGCATGGTGTGGTAGGGGATAGCCCCATTGATATCCTCCCTGTCCCCTTTCCCTTCTGGATGGGTTAAAAGATCTAAAAAACTTATGTAAGGCATAGACCCCCATCTGACCCTCAATTATGCTCTTGTATCAAGATTAAAAAACATTAGTATTTTCTCTATTAAATTTCAGCTGATAGCTCATCTGACTCATTGGTTGTGCGCCAAATGTATGAATGCAGTGCTGTAATTATATTCTGTTGCATTTATCTTCTGCAGGGCAAACTAGTCAGTTTGTGGATTTAAATCCACGTCTCTTACATACAGATTTGTGCTCTGCACACTTTTGCCTTTGTGCTATCCTCGCAGTTTGCTTGCAGCCTCCATTTTGTATCTGCACCATGAGGAACTTCCCACATGCTATTTAGACTTTTCATGTGTCTGTGCCATTTTAATAGCAGTTTTTGCTGCAGCACTCTGAAAATGTAATCCCATTAAAATCCTATCCTCAAAGTCCTGAAATGTAGAGACTTTTGCTATTAGGATTTCTCCGCACAGATACATTTTTTTGGGGATTTCATTATGTGTCAAACTTTTTAAAGTGTTTTGCCGTTCTTTTTCCCTTTTCTTCCATGAGCACATGATCTATATTAGCAAAATTAGATGTACACTGCCCTCCACAAATAATGCCACCCTTGGTAAATATGAGCAAAGAAGCCAACCTTATTGTTTACACTGCTTTCATGCATATCAAACAATTGCAAATACAACACAGGTTTATCGAATAAAATTGTTATGTATGTGTGCCACAATTTTTGGCAGCCCTATGAATTTATATGAGAAAAACATAAATGAAGTATATTCCCCATGATATTTTGCATTTTTAGTATACCTTGGGGTATAAATATTAGGTAACACATAGGCCAAATTCCCTTAGTCATTCATCACAATGTGTAAGACCAAGGAATATAGCTGTGATGTGCAGCAAAGTGCAGTGTCTATATTGTGTGTGTGTTTGTATATATATATATATATAATTTTTATTATTATACTTTATTTATAAAGCGCAGATTCCGCAGTGCTGTACAAGATGAAAATTTTATCAGATAACGATAAGTACAATACAGCAACTGACATACAGATACCAGAGGAATGGAGGACCCTGTTTCCGTAGGAACTTACATTGTAGGTGGTTAAGGGGTGAGAGAGAAGTTTTGATGTTTATGTCAGTGGTAGGCTTCACTGAAGAGAAAAGTTTTTAGGGAGCGCTTGAAGGAGGGTAGAGTTGGTGAGTCGGACAGCATGGGGAAGAGAGTTCCAGAAGGTTGGTGCTGCGCGAGAGAAGTCCTGTAGGCAGGGATGGGAGGAGGTGATAAGTGAAGGTGCAAGGAGCAGGTCATTGTTGGATCTTAGAGGGCGGCCTGGAGTATATTTGCTGGTGAGGGAGGATAGGTAGAGAGGAGTGACGTTATTGAGAGCTTTCTAGGATAGAGTTAGTATTTTGAATTTAATTCTGCTATGGATGAGGAGACAGTGGAAGGACTCACAGAGAGGTGCAGCAGATGCAGAGCGTCGGGTGAGATAGATTAGTCTGGCAGAGGCATTGAGGACAGAATGGAGGGGGGTAGTCGGAAGAGAGGGAGGCCGATAAGTAGGTTGTTGCAATAGTATAGACGGGAGATTACGAGGGAGTAGATTAGTTCTTTTGCGGTGATGGCAGTCAGGAATGGACACATTTTGGAAATGTTGCGTAGTTGGTTGTGGCAGGATTTAGAGAGTGATTTGATGTGAGGGATAAAAGATAGGTTTGAGGCAGCGGACTTGTGTTGAAGGAGGGAGGGATTAGAAGGACCTCTGCCTTACACAGATTCATAAAAATCACCTGTCCTCTGTAGCATCACTGGAACAAGCAATGTGCGTCAAGAGCTTCATGAAATGGGCTTCCATAGCCAAACAGCTGTACACAAGTCAAAGATCAATACATGCAATGCCAAGTGTTGGCTAGAGTTGTATAAAGTACACTGCTACTATACTCTCGAGCAGTGGAAACATGTTCTGTGGAGTGGTAAATCATGGTTGACTTGAAGACTGAATATGAGTTTGAGGGCTGCCTGGAGAATGCTACCTACCAGAATTTATAGTGCCTACTGTAAAGACTGGTGGATAATGGTTTGCAGCTGTTTTCAGGACATGTGATAGGCCCTATAGCATGTAAATAGATTTTAGACAATTGTATGCTTTCGACCTTGTGACACCAGTTTTGAAGGCCCTTTCCTGTTCCAGCATGACTGTGACTATGTGCACAAAGTAAGGTCTTTAAGGACATGGTTTGACAGGTTCAGTGTGGAGGAACTCCAATGGCAAAGAAGAAAACTGCTCTTAAATTAAGTTGTATAAACAAACAAATTTAATACAATGATATCTAAAATAAAGAGAATAAGGGTATGGGTGATATTTGGTCTAGGATTAGACTAGTTGGTGAAATGTTACTTAGGTCATGACTGGATGCTTCATATATTCCCATCTTTGAACAATTTAGGAAATATCTAAATTAATATCCTTAATCTTAAAAGCGACATTTGTAAAATTCCACCTGTGGTAATTTATGTGATTTTGGCCCCATGTATCTATTACACATACATGGTCTAGCTTACCATAGATCCAGGAAAGGATAATAATGGAGTAAAGAGTCCTCCAATGTTGTAAAGAAACAAGAAGAGCATTTTTTTATTCAGGGAACATGTCAACTATATTCTAAACATTGTATACTAAAGCTGTGATTTTTTTTTTCTCGTTTATTTGCATCCTACTTGGCTATTTTATTTCCAGGACACAAAAAGTATAGATAATAAGTAAATGTTTCTTGTAAGCCACCTCAGAGATTGAAATGTTCTATGTATATGCTTGGAGAAATCACAGGTCTGGATTTCCATAGCTCTTCTTCTTCTTCATTCATTCATTCATTCTTAGTTAAGGAGTTGAGCCTAGCAAAATATAGGGCTGGGGTAAGCATAAAATAGCACAAGCAATAATAATAAGAATAATAATTAGCACTCCTTATCTGGCGACTAAACACACTAACCCAGAGGCTAGTGGCGTAACTACAGGGGTCATTGCAGAGGTCACAACTGTGACAGGGCCCGTGCCTCTAGGGGGCGCAGTGTGACCCCTTGTTCCTGTCTTCAAAATTGTTTAGAAAGGGCGCTTCTGATCTGGACCGCACTAGAGGTAAGCAGGGGCAGGCAGGAGGTGGGATGTATTGTTTGTATATTTGTATATATGTGAGCACAGATGTGTAATTGTGTACGTGTGGCAGCATCGATGTGTAATTGTCTATGTGAGCATGTATGTGTTAGTGGGGTGGGGTGGAGTGTGTTAGAATAAATGTGTATGTCTGTGTTAGTAAATATAACTGTATGTCAATTGTGTACACAAGTGTGTTTACATATATTGTGCCAAAGTGTACAGTATGTTGGAAGGGGGGTCAAGAGGCTAAAAAGACACAGGCAAGTTGTTTGGGGGCAATGATGGCACAGGCCAGCTGTAGAAGTTGGGGAGTCCCGGGGCAATTTTCGCACCAGGTGCGCCCTGTGGTTTCCAGTTCTGCCTCTGGCAGAGGCACAGTAAAACTCCAATTTCTGGAAACTGCAGGCAAAATTTGAAAGAAGAGATCGTAACCATGAATGGTTACATAAATTGAGCTCAGCCATTCTTGCAGGGTTAACATGTCAGGGTTGGCCGTTTATATTGCAGAAGTAGTTTGAAATGGTGACTATCCTACAGTCTTTTGGTTTGATGAGTATATTTGCATCCCCATTTGTAGTAATGCAAATATCTACAAATCTATACAAGTACTGTTCAATAACTATTGTTGTTTTAATTATACATGCTCTTTATTATCTTTCTGGAGAAAATAGTGTTACCAACTTTCACTTTCTTGCAAGGATGCCTTCGAATAGACTTCCTTTGATACTGCATTGAATATCTTTAAATCCAACCGTTTCAAGCATCCTTTTGTATTCAGAAGCAGTTCGTACTTTTCCTTCAGTAAGCAGTAAAATTGGAACACTTTCCATGTGAGTTAGCAGAGGTCCACGTCTGTGTTCATTTAATATAGTTTCAATTACAAGCACCCCACCTCCTGTTATGGTGAAATATGATCCAATAAGTACATTTTGTAGATATCTTAAGGATTAAATGTCTTATAAATGATCAATTAACTGATACATTATAAGTGTGCATCATTCTGGTGTGTGGTGTGTGTGCATAACTTTGTTTGCGATGGTAAAACTATTTTGAGTACATGAGGAGAAAGTTGTGGTCGAGGCAACAGAGTTAGGGTGTTAATATAGAATACTCCAGATTAAAAAAAGAATGTTTTGTTCATATGGTACACTACTAAGGAGTGGGCAAGTGACTTTTTTTATTTTTAAATTTTACCTGGATTACAAGCCATGTACATTTTGTGGAGTAGTTTCAAACATGTGTCCTCGTCCCAATCAAATAGTATACGAGACAGGATGAAAAGGTCAGCATTGGGAAGAGTGTCTGAAAAGAAGTTACCTAGTAGAAAAAAAAGAGGATCACATCACTTGAAGACGCTAAACTGGCTCCTCCAAGATGAGAAACGTTGGGTATCTCCCTTAATCTTAATCTTAGATTTTTGTTTGTTTTCTACTTTTTGTCAACTTGTGTTCAATTATTAAATGCACCTTTACATTTCCATTATTATTTAGTTAACTTTTTTTTTGTAAATTATTCGGTTTTAATTCTTATCGAATTGCATCTGTGTTTTCCTCTTCTTGAAATCTCACCTATGGCAAAGTATTGGAAAATATTTCATTTTCTTTCATCTTACAAAATGTTATATTATTTGTTTATTTTTACATTTGTAGCCATGATGTCTGGTTAATGTTACACTAAAGTAACTTCAAGTATGCTGCAGCTGTTTAAAAATATACCTTGCTGTAGAATAATGCGATTATCCTCTGGTGAAACAAAATGTTCCTTGGCCGCTTGAATTATCTCAGGTAGATCATAAAGAATGATTGTGGATGATGGAAACAAAGATGCACAATATCTGGCCAGAGTTCCTGAACAACCTGTCAAAAAAGACATATATGTCACTTAAGCAAAGTGTTCTTCATTTGAAGGAAACTATAAAAATCGGTGTAAAATAAATAATATAATAAATATAAACTATATGTACAACAACAACTCATTTAGTGGTTTTTAATGGAGTGTAAGAGCTCTAAAACCTACTTCTGCAAACCCTCTTAATTTCTTTATATCAGTCTTTAACTTTTCTTTTCATTTTCCAGATACCCCACATATGTCTCTTTCCTTCTCACCTTCTTGAAAATACAAAAAGAAAAAAAGCTGCCTAGTCTCTTTCTTATATGCATGCTTTTTTGGTACTTAGGTAATTAAATCCTTTATGGACAAATGTAGGCATTAGTTGCTGGCACATGACTTTCTATTAGGTTTGTTGGCATTTCCAGGTCTGAGACAGATTGTCGGTATATGATGTCAGTCAGAGGGCACATGTTTGTTTTTTGCTAGCGATGCATTGCACCACTGTGATAAGCAGTTGCTCTTTAATTCCAGACTGAGAGATGGGGAGAGCAATATAAATATGAGAAAGATAGGAAAGGCTTAAAAATAAGTAACTGCATGGAAGAACTGGCAACCTTCTGCCTAAAAGGCAAGCCCAGCTGAATGGGCCAGCTGTCCAAATACAGATAATGCTGCATACATATGCTCAATACACATTAACCAATTAAAAATTAGAAAGCACATGTAAAGGACAAAGTCATGGCGCAAATGCAGTTTTAAAGACCTTTCAATTCTGGGCACATTGATGCTGAAAAAAGACAAAAATAGTGGTAGTGTCCTTCCACTATCATCAAAATAGGTAAAATCTTCAAAACAGAACATCAGAAGGAGCAATCCCCTCTTGCCAACCCTCTACTAAGTTAAATGCCCAAGGGTCAGATATGTGACGCATTTAATCTACATATATGACTTAAAACATTTGAATTATTAGCTATTTGTTGTAAATTATTTTCATTTTATATTATCTTTTTATCTATGTTTTCAGATTTAACCTTGCTAAAAAGTGATGGAATTACCTCCCAAGTCACAAATAGTCTTGAAAGAGGAAAGATCAAAAGCAGAAACAACTTCTTTCTTGGCAAAAGAAGTCCATGATGAATCCATATATTTCATAAATACCATCATTTTGTCTTCCGACCTAGTAAAAGAATAATATGCTTACATTTACACTTGCTATTACAGCATATATTGAAAAAAACCTTAGGGGTGTTCACTGAATTGTTACTTCTACAAAATGAAATATAATACATTTTGCTATTATCTAATCATTATGCAGAGTTCATTTGCAAGGAAAATTTTTCATTTTTAGCTCTTTGAGAGTGCCATTTTAAGGCGATACAATAGAATTGTTTACTGCTATTTAATAACTGCACCATCAGGGAAGTACACTTTTTTTTAAAGGAGGAAATTGTACTTTATTTCTTAGTCAATACTGAAATTTCTTATCTAGTTATGTTATACAAGTAATATTCTCAGCTGGCCCATCTTAGGTGTAAGTATATTTATAGAAATAACCTGTATATATCTTTGAAAAACTCGTTTGGTGGAACTCCAGATTCTTCATGGCACACTGGATTTCCCAGCCTTCGGGAAAAAAAAAAAGTATGTCTTTTACATTCAAATGTATACATGTGCTTAAATGCACACATAACCATTTGTAAGAAATAGTGGAAATCAGTACCAAAATATCTTTTGGATGATTTCTTTGATGGATTACCCCAAAAAATCTTTAATTGACAATTTCTATATCTTAAAATTATTGATCTAGTTGACTTTTTGATACTAGAAACGTATTCTAAATTATTAAAAAATATTAGCATTTGATTGAACAAGTAGTATCACAAACATGGGATCTCAACCGTTGTGAGATTGTCCTTACATATGTACAACCTGTGGGAACATTTCCACGTGTCTGTTTCTTTTGCTGCCTGAGGCGGCTTAAGTAATAATAAAAAAAATAGGCATATGACTAACACATTTGTTTTATATGTGGAAACTTTATTATAGTTGCATGACCTTGAATGCTAGCCCTCCAGGGCATGCAATCAAGGCCGGCCCAAGACATAATACTGCCTGGGGCGAAATTTAAAATGCTGCCCCCCCTGCCGATGCCAGGGGTCATTATCTACCCTTCCTCTCCCTCCCACCTTACCTTTCAGCAGTCTTGCGGCGAATCTCCCTGCTCTGCCACGGTGAGCGTTGCTTTACTGCTGAGCACCGGAAATGACGTCATATTCCAGCGCTCGGCATTACAAGCTGGCACCGAGACCGAGCTAGAGGGCTCGCAGAAGAGAGAGAGGGGCGCCTCTGCTCCACGACCCTGCATGCAATATTAAATACTACCAGTGTGAGATGAGGGCATGTGAGTTAAATTCACTGATGCAAGTTGTTTGCAAGTACCTGTGGCTTTAAATTTTGCAAGTTACAGATGAGTGCATGCAAGTTATATGTCAGTTTGTACTCCCAAAGAAAGAGCAAAAACCAAATGTAAAGTGTACCTTTTTAATAGAACATATGTTTTGCTGGGGGGGGTACTTAAAATCTTTGCAAGTGGCAACAAACGTTGCATTTAAAGCTGAACACACTTCCTGCAAACCTAAGAGCTAATGATGGGGAAACAGCAGAAATACATAGGGGGATTCTTAAGAAAAGACCATTGAGGCCCAGAAAAGCTTATGCAACTTTATATCTCCACTATAAATATGGTGGCCCTCTGTATTTATCCTGCAGACTCTAGATTTTTTTTTTAACAGAAGTATGATCATACACCACAATATAATACTATGTAAAAAGCAATTTTTATTCTGAATATTAATTTACAGCTAAGTTTCTTACCTGATGGCATCTATAAGATGGCTGGCTGCTGGATAAACTTCATTGGAGAAAAATTTGATTGTATTACAAAGGGACTTAGAACTCGTGGTTGTGAGGTAATTTTGTGCGAGTTCTGTGTTCTTGTAAAGCACTGTAAATTAGAGATATAAGATATGGAATAGAAGTCCCCGTCTAAATATTACTATAATTCTTAAATGGTTCCTCATGCTTTCTAACTTGTGGATGTTAACACCTTTTATATTATATCCTAAATTTATGCCGCTTGCAAAACACTAACTGGTGATCTCTGTGGATGGAAATAGAGGTCTTCTTACTTCCATGGTAGATTACCTCCCATACCTGGTACCAAGGTAAAAAAAAAATATTTGGTTGAGGCCATGGTTGGCCGTGGATATGTTGTTGCAGAGTAGGGTAACATTGAATTGTAGCACAACAAAGTGATCCAAATTAGTGAGCTTTTTCAACTTATGTGCCATCTGCGCAAAATCTTTAAATAAGGATGTGGTCACTTTTTAAAGCATGGAAAAAAAGGAGCAGATTAAATGGACCAAACTTTTAACAATGTTTTATTGCTACATTGGTGCTTTATTAATTTTGTCAATGTGTTGCATCACAACAGCACTCTCTTTGTTACCTTAATGCTATTTTACTACCCTATAGATATTTTTTAAAAATTAAAGGTTTTATCAGGTTACAACAATGCTACCGAATATAATTTGGTGACCTTCTCCATTTTTGGTATCCACATCTATTAGTTGTAATCCTACACAGGCATTGAGTAAGCACTCCGTTCCTCTGCTGCTTGTTTGTAAACGCTCCGCTATGGCTGCTGCTGACAGAGGCAGCTCCGACTCAGCCAAAACATCGAAAAGTTTCAAATCACAGGCAGCAAACATAACCTGTAAAAAAAAAAGTTTGATAAGTTACAACCATATAAGCACCTTAAACTTCTAACTAGCTAAATTGTTTTGGGGGTTTTTTTTTACAAAAACAGGGCAAATTAAGATTATAGATGCTTATTGTAAGTGCATCTAATCAAAAGATAAGACAAAAAAGTAATACAGTAATGTAATTACCCCCCATTCTTTCCCCATATAATCCAAATCAAATAGTAAAAGAAATGGTACCAAAATCATTTTATTAAAGCTGCCACCCAGTTTGGTGTGCACATTCATGTAGATTTCACACATAGTTATTGTAGGTGACAGTGTACAATATAATATATTTTATTTAGGCACAGGTAAAAGGTTAAATTCCATAATCATGAACATCAATCAATACATAGTTAAATATATATGTTCACAAGCATACAGCCCATATCCACCTTTGGTGACCTGCTTTTCAGGACTAAAACTCACATAAACATGTCCTACAGACCTTTAAAATCCTGTCGCCAAAGCTGCTGCGTACCCCTTCTAAAAAAATTGTGAAAAAATGAAGGAAAAAAATGAACACGAAGAATATAGATGAATGTTCACCCGAACACAGGAACGGGCAAATCTTCGTTTAATACGAAGATTTTTTCCCCACGAAGATGAACATGAAGAGTTGGCTGGCACCCAAGTCTATTAATAACACACATTATTGTATTGCTCTTGTCTATATTGAATGCATTATTCAAACATTCATAGTGTGGGTTGAAAAAAGTATATGAACACCTGGGCTAATCATTTCAACTAAAGCTAATTGGAGTTTACGTGCTAGCAAGACTGGAGTCCAATCAATGAAACGGGATTGGAGGTGAGTTTAGAGGTACTTTGACATTAAAAAACATTTTGAGTTTGCTATTCTCAAGGAGTGTGATGTGAACCAGGCCCAGACTGGCCATCGGGCACACCGGGCATTTGCCCGTTGGACCAGGCGGCAGGGCCGGATTGCTGTAGGGGCTGATGGAGCTGCAGCTCCAGGCCCCTACCTTAAAATAGGCCCAGTCAGGAACCGGAGTGACTGGGCCTATGCAGCAACTGCGACCAGGCCCGCTACTTACCTGGCAGACGCGCGCAAGCAGCGTCTCTTCTACCACTAGGGGGACGCAGGAATCCAACGGAGTCACGTTACGTATGTAACGTACGTCACATGACCCTGCTGCACGCCTGCTTCCCCTGTGCAGTAGAACAGGTTGTCCGCGGAAGTCTGCGAGCGGCGTGTACATCATCAGTTCAGGTAAGGGGGTGAGGGAGGCTGTATGAAGGAGTATGTGAGATTGAGTGAGTGAATTAATGTTTGTGAATGAGTATATGTAAATGAGTATCTGAATGAGGGAATTAATGAGTATCAATGTATGAATGAATATCTGAATGAGTGAATGATTATGTGTGAATTAGTGAATAAATATTTGTGAACGAGTGAATGAATATGTTTGTGATAGCATGGATGTGTAAGGGGGGGAAAGATGCCACGGGCAGGCTGTTTTGGTGGCAAAGATTTCACAGGCAGGCTGTTTTGATGGCAAAGGTGCCACAGGCAGGCTGTTTTGGTGGCAAAGATGCCACAGCCAAGCTGTTTTGGGGGAAAACATATCACAGGCGGGCTGTTTTGGTGCAGCGACCATCACATAAATCAATATCAACGTGGAAACCCTCCGCATGCGAGTGTCAGTGTGGCAGAGCCTCTCTTGGTGTTTGTGTGGCAGTGTGGCAGAGCCTGTCCTGTTGTGTGTGTGTGTGTGGGTGTCTGTGTGGCACAGCCTGTCCTGGTGTGTGTGGGTGTCTGGGTGTTGGTGTTGACAGAGCCTGTCGCTGTGTGGTGTGTGTTTGGGTGTCATGGATGGCAGAGCCTGTCCTGATGGTGTGTGTGTGTTTACGTGCTGGTGTAGCAGAGCCTGTCCTGGTGAGTGTCTTTGGGTGTTGGTGTGACAGAGCCTGTCCTGGTGTGTGTGTGTTTGGATGTCGGTGTGAAAAAGCCTGTCCTGATGTGTTTGGGTGTTGGTGTGGCAGAGCCTGTCCTGATGTGTGAGTCTGGGTGTAAGTGTGGCAGAGCCTGTCCTAGTGTGTGTGTTCAGGTGTCAGTGTGGCAAAGCCTGTCCTGAGATGTGTGTTTGAGTGTCGGTGTGGCAGAGCCTGTCCTGGGGTGTATGTTTGGGTGTTGGTGTGGCAGAGTCTGTCCTGGTGTGTGTACGAACATAGAAAACAACCCCAGCACTCCAATCAGCTTCCAATCCTTAGGTTACTTTATTCACAGAAAGCAAAACAAAAAACAAAAAGCTCAAAAGGCCCTGTTTGGCCGAAACATTGCGTTTTTTGCTTTGCTTTATCTGAATAAAGTAACCTAAGGATTGGAAGCTGATTGGAGTGCTGGGATTCTTTTCTGTGTTCGTATACTTCAAGAGGGTTTATGGTGTCTCTTCTTTCCTGCTAGCACCCAGCTTCCTTTTTCTTTTTTAACAGTCCTGGTGTGTGTGTGTCTGGTGTTGGTGTGGCAGAGCCTGTCCTGTGTGGTGTGTGTTTGGATGTCGGTGTGGCAGAGCCTGTCCTGGTGTGTGTTTGGGTGTCGGTGTGGAAAAGAGGTGTGTGTGTTTAGTTATCTGTTTCCTTAATTTACAGTAGGAACTATTTCATTTGTACTTATCCAGAGATAAAACGCCCTCCTGAATTTGTAATGACTTAAGGGAACAAAACATTCAAGGCCCTGAAATCATTTAGTGGTATTGTTTTAGTTACTCTATAATATTTATTTCAAGGATTAGTCGCACTAAATTGTGGCTTCAGGCTTCCCATGTTGAATGACCAAGTATTATGTATGTGTATGTACATATAAGATTTTTCATAAAAATGGGCTGCTTAGTCTGAAATGCCCAGGCTTATTTTTTGTCCCAGTCCGGGTCTGATGTGAACCATCTGAAGTCTGTGGGGATCGCGGGGATCACAGGGAGGAGAGTGAGAAACCAAGTTTCTCACCCTCCTCCCATGCTGAAAAAAGAAATGGAGAAAAAACAAAATGGTTAGTCATTTAAAAAAAATCATAGTGAGTTAAGTGATGTCATTGTGACATCACTGGCATTAATACCATGTTGAAGAGGTCCCTAAGAGGACCTCTAACCATTTTCTTAAAAAAAAATATATGAAAAAGATTGAATAATATATATTATTATATTTAATATATAAATAAGCCATAAGCATAAGAAATACTACAAAAAATGTACTACCTTAAATTAGTATTCTCCTATAAGGTGCTGGGAAAGTATGGAAAATCTGAATATAAATCAGCGTTATTTGCTGAATCAGTGACACCTGAAATGTAGATAAACTTGGAGGGATTTCCATGCACCTTCACCTAATTTTGTGAAGGATGTTGAGGAAAAATCTTAAAAAAATTGGTGTTTTTTCTAATCGCTAGTTTTTAACTAAATTTCCTCATTACTACATTTTCAGCTAATCATCAAACTATGGTATCAAAAGAAAGCTTTATCTCTCCTTGAAAAAAACAATATATAGTTTACATGGGTACACTATTCACAGCAAAAGAGAATAATCGCTGAACCGACATAGCGCAAAAATGGCAAAATTGCTCCGGGACTTGAGGTACCAAAAACCCCCGGGACTGAAGGGGTTAAACTTGTGACTTAGATCACACTTTTTGAATCATTAATGCAGAAAACCAGCTAAATCCTGGTGTAAGAGTGCACTTCTTGCCACTGTAGATAAAGTATGAAATGGAAGTGATTGACATTACCAATTTTACATTGGTTACATACATTTAAAACAACTCTGAATACCTTAGCACCACCATCATAGTGAGTTAAGTGATGTCATTGTGACATCACTGTCATTAATACCATGTTGGAAGAGGTCCCCTAAGAGGGACCTCTTGAAATCAATTGTAAGAAAAATATATATAAAAAAGTATAGAATAATATATATTATATATAAGTAAATAAATAATAATAAAGAAAAATAAAAAAACCTTGACATTCCCATTGCCCCAGCACAACATCTAACTAGAAGTACACTCCTGCCCCTGTTCACAACCCCCAAACCCGTTAAGCCATAAGCATAAAAATACTACAAAAAATGTACACCTTATAGTATGTTCCCTATAAGTGCTGGGAAAGTATGGAAAATCTATATAAATCAGGTATTTCTAAAATCAGGACACCTGAATTGATAAACTTGGAGGGGATTTACCATCACTTCACCTAATTTTGTGAGGATTTAGAGGGAAAACTTGGTGTTTTTTCTAATTTTCGCTAGTTTTTACTAAATTTCTCATTCTAAATTTTCAGCTAATCATCAAACTATGGTATCAAAAGAAAGCTTTATCTCTCCTTGAAAAACAATATAGTTTACATGGGTACACTATTCACAGCAAAAGAGAATAATCGCTGAACCGACATAGCGCAAAAATGGCAAAATTGCTCCGGGACTTGAGGTACCAAAAACCCCTGGCATTGAAGGAGTTAAGCTTGTGGCTTAGATCACACTTTTTGAATCATTAATGCAGAAAACCAGCTAATTCTTGGTGTAAGAGTGCACTTCTTGCCACTGTAGATAAAGTATGAAATGGAAGTGATTGACTTTACCGATTTTACATTGGTTACATAAATTTAAAACATTGTAAATGTTTCTGTTTTTACTTTGAGGCACTTTGTATAATCAGTACTTTTGAAATGTATTATCCATACCTTTGATGTAAGGAAAGCGTGGGCATATTCTTTTAAAATTATGACCTTTTTGTGATCACTGGTGTCCATGTTCAGTCCTTTGCTTGACCCGACCAATGCTGAAGTAATTATTATTACTAATTATTATTAGGCATCTTAAATAGATGAGCAAAATAGCATAGTAAATATTACTGGAAAAATAGAATATTGCATCTATTCTGCACAAAATGTAAGAAAAATAACAAAAATACAATTCAAATGCTAAATATTAATATCAATGCTATTGTAATTTTTGTAGTACAGTAATAAAGCTATAACTTATACGCCTTAACATCCAGATAAGGTCTTACCATGTAAAGTATACAAGGTGCAGTAAATCAGGCAACAAATAAAGCAAAAAAATCAATTTCTACACTAGTTTGGAGATTAACATAACAAACATTTTCCTCTCTAGCACACTGGCCAACTGTTCCAGTTCCTATTTACAAAAAAACAAAATAAATATCCAAAACAAGTTTTAACACAGTACCTTCTGTAGGGTCTCTGGGCACAAGGTACAGAAGCCTCCCTCTCTCTCTCTCTCTCTCTCTCTCTCTCTCTCTCACCATATAGGGGAGGAGACATTTACATTCACCTGGAAAGGGCTGCAATTGCAGTATTAACACTTTTGGGCAGGGAATATCTCTGTAACACCTGGGGAAGGTTTCAGGAGTAGGAACCCAATATGCAGAATATGGCCAGAGACACACACAGTTAAATGAACAAAACAATGCTTGAAAAACAAGCACCCCTTGGGCCCCCCTGACTGACAGAACTCCAGGGCCCTTCTGTCTCCTCTGCTCGCTGCCGCCGCTCGCCACCACCTGCCTCAACGCTGCCCCGACTGTAGTGGTGGGAGTGTGAGGCATCTGTCTCGCGTGCCGGCGCTTCACGCTTAGCACCGGCATATGACGTCATATGCCGGCCCTCAGCAGTGAAGCCGTGCGCACCGCGCAGAGCCGCAAGACAGAGGCCTTGTTCCCCCACCGCAGGACTGCACGGTAAGTGACCTACAAAGGGGGGTAGGGAGAGGGTAGATAGTGAGAAGGGGGTAGGGAGAAGGTAGATAGTGAGAAAAAGGAGTAGGGAGAAGGTAGATAGTGAGAAGGTAGATAGTGAGAAGGGGAGGTAGGGAGAGGGTAGATAGTGAGAAGTGGGTAGGGAGAGGGTAGATATGTGAGAGGGGTAGGGAGAAGGTAGATAGGTGAGAAGGGGGTAGGGCGAGAGATAGATAGTGAGAAGGGAGGGATAGGGAGAGGGTAATAAGTGATAAGTTGGTCAGGAGAGGGTAGATAGATGGAAGGGTAGGAAGATGGTAGATAGTGAGAGGGGGTAGGGAGAGGGGTAGATAGTGAGAAGGGAGGGATAGGGAGAGGGTAGATAAGTGAGAAGTGGGTAGGGAGAGGGTAGATAGGTGAGAAGGGGGATAGGGAGAGGGTGAGAGGGGGGTAGGGAGACCCCGTTCGATCCGTCAACGGAGTTAAAGCAGCCTTGCCTCTCGGTCACCGCTGTCTCTAGCTCCCTGTGAGGAAGAGAAGAACTGGGAATAGAGGAAGGCAAACGCTGCCACAAGGAGGACCGGCAACCCGCAATGTGACCATGCCACCCCCTCCTAGTGCGCACCACAAGGGGTGCGACGCCATCAAGAGGCAGGTACCTGACAGGACCCCCTCCCAAGGACGTTCAGAGTATGATAGATGGAAGGTACATATTTTGGCAGGACCATGGATGTTCTGCATCGGTTCCCAGAAGCAATCTGGATCACTGTAACCCTTCCAGTGGATGAGGTATTCCAATCGACCCCTCCAAAATCTGTCAAGGATCTGTTGTACCTCATATTCCTCCTCATCGTTGACTTCTACAGGATCTGGTGCCGAGGAACTTAGAGGTATCAGGGACCCATGGCTTCACGAAGGAGACATGAAAAACAGGGTGTATTTTATAGGACTCTGGAAGATGAAGACAAACAGCAGCTTGACCGACCATCTGGAGTACTGAAAAAGGACCAATGAATTGGGGACCACATTTTTTGGTAGGGCAGTTGAATCAGAGATGCCAGAGAGCCAGACTTTATCTCCTGGTTGATAAGATGGGGCTGAGGTATGGAGACGGTCAGCATATGTCTTGCTCTTAGTAAATTGCTTCAAATGATCTTGTAGGAACATAAGACGTCTCTGAGTTGTTTGGTAGTACAGCACAGGGTATAGGAGATCCCGGGATATCCATAGTTGGCAAAAATAGGTTGAACTTGATGGACTTAGGTCTTTTTTCATCAACATGGGTGGTAGTTCCCCCACCAAGGAAATAGCTCCAGTGAGATAAAAATCTGAATAAAGAACAAGATAAAAGTCAGGATAAAAATGGAATAATCCAAAGCTTTATTAAATAATAAAAGCAAAAGTGGATAAAACAAAAAATTGCTTTTTCAAGAATATCCACAGGCAGGGATTATACTGCCCATGCTGTTACAATAGAGCTATATTTAGCCTCCTTTCAAAAACTATTCCCAGCGCTGAAGCATTTTTCTGTCTTCAGATGTGATGGTGTTGGGTAGACCATGTAGCCAAAAAACCTCTTTGATGAACAAGGTTTCGGTTTCTGAGGCCGTAGGTAAACGCTTGCTAGGTAAAAAGTGTGCCATCTTAGTGAATCAGTCCACGACGACGAATATAGTAGTGAACCCTTGGGAAGGTGGTAGATCCACAATAAAAATCCATCGAAATGTCTTCCCATAGTTGTGTGGGTACTGGTAGCGACATCTGGAGACATAGTCATAAATATCCTTATGCATGGAAGGCCACCAAAAAGTTTGTTTGATGAAGTCTTCTGTTTTTCTGTAACCTCCATGACCTGACATTAGTGTGGCATGATGTTGGCGTACCACCTCATGGCGAACTTGTGTTTGTACATATATCTTGGTATGATGGTATAGGAGATCCTCATGTGGTATCAACTGGGATATGTTAAGCTGTGTAATACTATGTTTTTGAAGAAGATCCGTAAAGAAGGACTACTAGCCAGGAAGTGTCCCCGTTGTAGGATTGTTTCTTTGTTAACTCCTGTAGTTGATGACGGTTTGTATATCCGAGACAAGGCATCCACCTTGCCATTCTTGGAACCTGGTCGAAAAGTTATCTGTGGAACATCACATGCGAGATGTCTATGGTCGGTGTAGATGAGGAAGTGAGAGTTTGCTCCTTCCAGATGATGTCTCCACTCCTCCAGTGCCAGTTTCATGGCGAGTAGCTCTCAATCTCCTACGTCGTAGTTGCTCTCTGATATTGTTAGTCGTTTGGAGAAAAAAGCTACCGGATGGAGTAGATCCTGTTCTCCTTGTCTTTGGGACAATACAGCACCGACAGCACTCTCAGATGCGTCTACCTCCAGCACGAATGGTAAAATAGGGTCAGGAAACACTAAGATAGGTGCAAAGGTAAACAACTGTTTTAGGTAGTCAAAAGCCTTTTGTGCTGGTCATGTCCATAGTAAGTTATGTTCCTTTCTTGTCAGGGAGGTCAATGGTTGCATAACTTTAGAGATGTTGAGTAAAAGGAACCCGAGAAATTCCACAGAAGTTGTTTCAAACGTACATTTTTCTAGTTTGGCATAAATACCTTGTTCTCTGAGACTGGTAAGCACTTTGTGCATATGGGAACGATGTTGAATTAACGAAAGAGAAAACACCAGAATATCATCAAGGTAGATGACCATGAAGACATCAAAGTAGTCTTGGAAAACTTTGTTAAGTGCTGGAATGTGGCTGGGCCATTGCAATCGAAAGGCATTACTGTGTAGTTGAAATGCCTGTAACAGGATCGGAAAGGCTTCCATTCATCGCCCTTGCAAATTCTCACCAGGTTGTAGGACCTCTGAGGTCTATTTCAGAATATATATCAGTGGAACTGAGATGATCCATCAGTTCCATTACTAAAGGTAGCGGTTATCTGTTCTTGATCGTTATGGCATTAAGAGCTCAATAGTCCATGCACGTAGGCCTCCGTCTTTCTTCCCAACAAAGAAGATCCCAGGGACTGCAGGAGAGGTGGAAGGGTATATTAATACATTGACAATTCCCTAAATGTAGAATGTAGAAGACAGAGGATTCCCTAAATGTAGAATGTAGAAGACAGAGGATTTATGCGACCATAAGTGATATGGGCACCAGGAAGGAAGTCTATAGGGCAGTCATACTTGTGATGTGGTGGTAGTATGTAAGCACCTTTTTTCTTGAACACATCTGCAAACAAGCTGTAGACCAAGGGAAGACTCTTTACTTGTATCTGTAGTAGATAGCTGTGCGACCTGTTGTAAATAATGTCCCATACAAAAAGAGGATAAAAAGGACACCCCAGTTTATGTTGGGATTACGGGATCTGAGCCAAGAGAGACCCAGTATTAAGAGGAACAGGGACAGCTGGACCTAATCAAACGTTAGTTGTTCTAGATGTCTGGTTCCTAGACGTGTCTCCAAGGTCTCTGTCTCGTTAATTATGGGGCCAGAACCCAATGGATTGCCATCCACAAGATGTATATGGACAGGTATTTTCTTAGTACAGCGTGGTATTTGATGAATGTTAGTGAAGGTCATATCCATAAAATTTCCCCTGGCCCCAGAGTTTATCATAGCGGTGGTTGTTACGACATTTTCATTCCACTGTACCAGGAGAGAGACAGAAAGGTAAGGTGCAGTGTATGTAGATTTTGGTAGATCTTTAGGTTGTGTTGATAGCGGCTTACCTCTAGGCCTAGAGGGTCGTTCGGGACAGTCACGGAGTGAGCGATTGGCTTTGCAACAATACAGGCATAGAGTACGCCACCTAGTATGTTCAACGGCAGATTCTCTCGGGAATGGCTATCGGTTGTAATGGATGGCGCAGGTCGGCTTGTCCCGATTTCAGGAGTAGGATCCCAATATGCAGGAGATGGCCAGAGACACACAGTTAAAGGAACACGTCAATGCTTGAAAAAACAATAACTTGTATTAAAGCGAACTAACCGGTGATACTGACAGGAAAACCAGTGCAAAGGGTAAAGGGTCAGAGGCAGACAAGAATTATCCAGGTCATGGTCCAGGGTTCAGAGGCAGGTGGCAGGCAAGAAGAAATCCGGCTCACGGTCCAGGGGTCAGAGGCAGGCGGCAGGCAAGAAGAAATCTAGGTAATCCAATCTGGGTCAAAAAGGGGAAAGGCAGACAAAATGGAAAACATGGCACACTCCGGGTCAAAAATCAAGGTTCAAAAGGACAGAAAAATAGCAGCAGGGAGACACAGTAGGCAACTAAGCACCTCTGAATACCTGAGCACCACCATCATGGTTACACAGACTTTTATAGGGCTCTCAGGTACTTCCTCCATAGCCCGCCTCTGTTGAGAAAGGGGTTAAAGGACGTGGTGTCTGCACGGCACACGGAAGTGCCACCTTCACTGCTAGCAGCCTCGTCACCACTGCCTCCAGCAAACGCCGCCATGAGGAGGACCGGCAACCCACGATGTGACCTTGCCGTCCCCTCCTAGTGGGCACCATGGGGTTGCTACGCTATCGAGAGCCAGGTACCACATACTCTACCTCAATGGTTCCCTAACTTCTCCACTTACGTGTCCTTGTCTCTTCTTCCACAGCTCTGCTTCTTCTCTTGCCTCTTCTTGTTCATCTGTCATCTTTCTTCTGTTTTCTTTCTTTGTTCACTTCTGCCCGGTATCAGCTCTGTTAACCAGGCCTCCTCAGACTTTTGGGAAATGTATCTGCTCACAGACTTTAGCTGAAGCCATGCTTAATCGATGGAAAGTGCAGTTTGCACCTCATTACCAACTGAATTGTGTTATCATTGATAACGGGCCCAAGTTTGCTAACATTCAGCGTAGAAGATTTGCTACTGACTAGGAGTTTGAGCATGCAACTTCATATCCATGACATCTACAAGCTAACGGCAAAGATGAATAATGGTTAGGACCCATGGAAGGTCATCTTGCATTGCAGAGACATGCCAACTGAGAGTCATAGCTCCTTTGCCGTAACCAACAAGCTACTTGAACATTTTCTGATACGAAGTGTACCATAAAAATTACACCATGACAAATCTGCCAGGGATCTGCCTGAGCTGTAAATTGGTGAACACATCTGCATCAAACCACTGCCAGGATACAGAAACTGAAGCTTAAGAGTAGGTACATGTTTGGAAAAGGTCACACCATGTCTGTGCCTTGTGGGCATTGAGGAGACTCTTTACTGCTATAAACAGGTGGCTTTACAGGTGGCTGAGCAGTCAGATTCATAAAGCCCATTAGCCCAAGTAATGTGCCAAGCACTATTATCTCAAGGACAGACTCCTGTATCATGGGAACGGGTTATACTGATTTGATCAAAAACAACAGCAAAGCTGACAGCACGAAGCAGGCATATGGAGATAATATCCTAGAAGCATAATCAACTCCCTGGCAAACCAGATAAAGCCCAAACATGCAGTGGGTGACAGTCACAACCACTGCAAAGCCCTAACATGTAGTACATAACATAACTAACAACATTGGCTTGGCCTTATATAAAGTTTACAATTTATCTTGTTTTTACGGGGAAAGAAAGATGTTATGGATGTTAGCATTAGTTTGGGTGTTATGACCCTGTCACTACTGGTTACTATGTTTCCTGTGTGCATTGTCTGTCCTGTATTTTTGAACATGGTTAGGGTCTTCATTCAGTGTCATCGTTCATACCACATAAATAGTTGCACTTCAAACAGTCTTTAAAAGCTTTTAAAATCCAATATATGTCTCTAGAGAAGGCCATGTTTTCAACTTATTAATAAATGTACTTTGTTTGAAAGTTGTTTTGAATGTTTGAATTTTCAAGACTTTTCCCTCCCTTAGCATGGCATTTTAAAGTTTATACTGTAACTTGTGATACATTCGGTATCATGTGATATTGTAGTGACATTGTGTCCTACATCGTCCGGAACAAAACAAATAATAAACTTTTATAGCAGAGACTGCTATTCATTTCTTCTGATCAGTGCCTTTTCTAGCCAGTGTCATGTGCTGGTTGGTGAAAGTGAGATATAAACCAAAAATAAAGAAAAAAATCATAAAATAGTTCCCCTACTTTATAGCTGCAACCCTAGAAAATACTTTCCGGATGTTGGTTACAGATATATAAATCCACATAGGGGCGCATTATAGGGGAAAAAATACAATAGTGTAGCCAACATTATGAAAAAAAATCACAGAGATACTGTTCAAACCAGACTCCTCTCAATTCCATAGATTCTAATAGAGCAGCAGAATGAGAGAAACAATGGCGCAGTATCTAAAGTAAAATGTGCTTACAGGTAGTTGAGCAAATTCAAAAAATTAGTTCAAAAAGAAAATAGTCCCAAAATGCTTAGCCCAAGTCCTAAATCCTCAAGGTGTTTCGCCAAAATAGAAGAAATGTCGCTCTTACATAGAGGAAATCCATTGTTTCTCTTGTTTCTCCCCTTCTGCTGCTGATTTGAACAGTATCTTTGTGAGTACATGACCTATATATCTTTTGCATCTCTTTGTTATCATAATATTGACTACAATCTAGAATCTGTGTCAGGTACTTTGTTATTATCTGTATGTCTAAAACAGAAGGCTTTTTTACATCAATAAAATGTAAGTACTCAAAATGTCACCCTTCTTTACCATTAGAAAAAGCATTCAATATTGTCTGGAGCTAATGTCCTCACTGTGGAGAATCACAGAACTATGGCTCTTAAGACATTATAAGCTTCCCCTTGGTAAATGCTTTGTCCATTGGGTGAAGAAAGGGATGTGCTATGACAGATGCAGTGGGAGCATGACATCCTTTAACCAATTCCAAGAAGGGTCATGTAAGCATGTTACAAGAGCCTGCAGTAGTTTGGCAGCAGCTTGCATGGAGGATGCAAGCTGCAGTGGAGAAAGGGCTCTGCATTAGGTAAGAGGAAGGGGAGAGCTAGAAAGCTGTGCTGGTGATGGGGACAGGGACACCGTATACGTGTAAGTGTATGGTGGTAGACTGAATGTGTGTGTTACTGTATAGTGTTAGTATGATTGCAAGTTTATAGTGTTCGGATGTGTAAGTGTATGGTGTTAGCATGTGTCTGTGCATTTCATATGGTGTTAGAGTGTGTTTGTTAATGAATGATGTTAGCTTGAGTGTATAGCATATGCTGCTATAGTGTGTGTGTGTGTTTTTAGTGTGTTTTTTTTTACTAAAGAATTAGATGTCTTTGTTTATGATAAACTTTTGATCCCAAGCACACCAGCAAATCTACAACAAAATTGCTGTAAAACAAAAATAATAGTGTAATGGCTTAGTCAAAGTTCAGACCTTCACCTGATTGAAATGCTGTGGTGGGACCTCGAGAGAGCTGTGCATAAACAAATGCCCGCAAATTTCAATGAACTGAAGCAACTTTGTAAAGAAGAGTGGGCCACAATTTCTCCACAACGATGTAAGAGACTGATAAAGTCATACAGTAAACGATTATTTTGAGTTATTGCTACAAGCTATTGAATCATAAGGTGTATTTAGTTTTTCACACATGGCTTCTCCATTTTGGCTTTATTCTTGCTGTTGTTGATCTGAGGTTGTATTTTATTTTTTACTTTTTAGACCTGCTAAGGAACAGATGATTGTTATGTCCTGATATGTAAAACCATAGAATGCAAAGCAGTGTTCACTTTGGAAAGTACACTATTTTGTGTGCTGCACTTTTTAGGGAAGGCGCCTAAATCACTTCTTTTGTCACAGATATCACTATTCATAATAGAATGATTTGAGTATTTTTGCATAAATGCATGAACAAGAAAAGCAACAGCTTAGAGCAGTAGAACACATAAAAGGCCAATAGTAACATGTAAATAGGCGGTTAGTTTCAGGGCAGATATAACAACATGTATCCTGGCATTTGTTCCACTTTATTCATATATTGTTTTCTCACCTAACATATTTTTGTCTTGGTACTAATTTATTGTATAGTATTTTTTTAAAGAAATCTGCAAAGCCACCTCACATCCACCAATTCTACAATGAGGCTAACACTGGCACTTTAAGGCTGGTGGTTGCCTAATGATATAAGGGCAGTTAATTGCTGGATATGACACACTGCAACTATGTCCACGCAATGTGCGGTCATAACTGCTCGTGGTCGCACACTACAGCACCCAATCTTCTGCGGCAGTTTGAGTTATGTGGAGCCATGTTGGTGAGTTCCCACCAGACATTTGCCAGGTGTGCCAGATGGCCAGTCTGAGCCTGCCCAGCAACCACACATTTGATGCCACCAGGTAAGCTAAGTGCTGTGTTTCTTTTAGAAGCATGTCTTGTAGCCAAACCTTAGTAAGAAAAAAGATCACAACATAATTCAACTAACCAAATGCAGAACTTAAGAAGTTAAATACAACCAACAAGTAAATCACAGCTATCACAATTAAATTCAATTATACAATACGCTTACATTTCACATGAGGTAACATCAAAACCTGGTACAATGAATATAAACCAGAATGTTAGTTGTGTGTCAACAAAAGGAAAACACACCCGTAGAATTGAAAGTTTATTAAATTGCACATGACTTGGTCAAACATGATATTGCAATGATTATGTTTACACACATCATAGTCATATGCCTATTTCTGTTGTTTATTTAAATTGCCTTGGGCATGTCCTGTCAGTGACATCTATCAGTGTAGAGTGCCCCAGCTAATGAAACATACATAGTGGAATAAAATGAACTAGCACAATGTATACAAAGGATGTAAGAAGCATTGGTCTTCACCTATGCACAGCCACTCTCCCAAGAGTTGAGACCCCTTTTATGAAGGGCATCTTAGCCTTGTAATACATTCACCGGGTGTTAAGAACTATCATGGGAAAAGCTATAAAGCAATGCCACACAGGATTGGGATAGGCGATGGGTAGAAAATAAGAAAGCAATCATAAAAAGCCAAAGAAGGAGAATATTCTGTGCCTGGAAATTCATTATATCACAACACTAAGCAATGACGTATCCTGCCAATGGTGACTAGGCCCAGGTGTAGTGCAGCAGAGGGATCGGTGATGGCACTGCCCAGGATTGGGCCTAGCACACCATGGAAAGTAAATATATCTCTTAGATTGTTTTACATACATGGACCAATATCATGGATCCTGTTGAGGTGGCTAGCCTCAGGTCCAGGCAAGGGCACCAAGAACACATGTTTTTGGTCCATTCTGATCAGTAACAGTCTATATATCAGAAATTGGATGCTTTTGGCAGAGTTGTTGTGCAGGCAGCAGCCTCCCTTTCTTTTTGTTCAGCTTCTACTGATGTATAAATGCTTCTTCTCCTCCTAACTTTTCCTTGCATTATGCTATGAAGGAGACCCAAACAATGCTTTAACAGACCCTTTCCACTTGTCATTACCATACAACACCATTAGACAGTCAGGTATGCCATAAGAGGGCCTTATCAGTCAATCGGCTCACGCAGTGAAGTATAACTGAAACAATCTTCCTTTTTTTTACTTGATTTATTCAAGTGGCAGGAAATTAGTAGTGCACTTTTCTCCCGCCCTTCCTTCCTTCAGTCTTTTTCTTTCCACCTCCCTGCCTTCCATCCCTCCTTGGTTACCTTTCCTTGCTTTTTTACTTAACAATTGTTCTTTATGTGTTTGAGTACCGTATGTAAGAGGGAAACCAAACTGTGATTTTTCTTCAAATATCAGGTGTTAACAAGGACAAAAACTTGGAAACCTTTGTTAAGTGCTGGAATGTAGCATTACTGTTTACTTGAAATGCCTGTAACAGGATCGGAAGGCTTCCACTCATCGCCCTTGCAAATTCTCACCATGTTGTAGGACCTCTGAGGTAGCGTGTATCTGTTCTTGACCATTATGATATTAAGATCTCAATAGTCCATGCAGGGACGGAGGCCTTCCCACAAACGTGGAAGGGTATATGAAGCCCTTCTTTAGGGGATTGTCAATGTATTCCTTTATATGTTGTAGTTCTGGACAAGATGAAGGATATATGCGACCATAAGTGATTGAGACGTCAGGAAGGAGGTCTATAGGACAGTCATACTTGTGATGTGGCGGTAGTATGTCAGCACCTTTTTTCTCGAACACATCTGCAAACGGGCTGTAGACCAAGGGAAGACTCTTTACTTGTATCCATAGTAGACAGCTGTGCGACCTGTTGTAAACAATGTCCCATACAAAATGAGAATGAAAAGGACAACAAACCAATACCCCAGTTTATACTGGGATTGTGGCATCTGAGCCAAGAAAGACCCAGTATTATGGGGAACAGGGGCAGCTGGACCAATATCAAACGTTAGTTGTTCTAGATGTCCGGTTCTTAGACTTGTCTCCAAGGCCTCTGTCTCGTGAATTATGGGTCCAGAAGCCAATGGATTGCCATCCACAAGATGTATATGGACAGGTATTTTTTTAGTACAGCGTGGTATTTGATGAATGTTAGTGAAGGTCATATTCATAAAATTTCCCTTGGCCCCAGAATTTATCATAGTGGTGGTGGTTACGGCATTTTCTTTCCACTGTAACAGGAGAGAGAGAGACAGAAAGCTGAGGTGCAGTAAATGTAGATTTTGGTAGATCTTTAGGTTGTGTTGATAGCAGCTTACCTCTAGGCCTAGAGGGTCATTTCAAGACAGTCACGAAGCCATTGGCTTTGCCACAATACAGGCATAGAGTAAGCCGCCTAGTATGTTCAATGGCAGATAAAGGTCCTCTAAAAAGACCAATTTGCATGGGTTCGTCAGAGCCCTGGGTTGTAACGGGTGTAGGAGGAAGGGCTGGTCGATTAACCACTGGTAGCGGGCGGTGTCTAGGAGGACTGTAGGCGGTGGCACATTCTTGTCTGCGTCCCCGTAATCACCTATCTATCAAGATTGCTAGATCTACCAAATCTTCTAGGGTAGGAAGTACACCAATGTGGGCTAATTCATCCTTCAAGATGTCGGAAAGACCCAGATGGAATTGGGGGAGCGGCTTTGTACCATGCAGTCTCCAGAGCAGTCACATACTCCTCAACGGGTCTTCTACCCTGTCTAAGATTATGTAAGGTATTCAGTCCTGTGGAGACTCTATCGGAATCATAGTATAATGCCGCCACGGCTTGTTGAAAGGAAGCCTATGAGTCCATGTTGGGAATGTTGATCCGCAAGAGATGGTTCTGGTTTCCCTGTAAGCAGAGTGATCACAGTATGCCAATATTGGCTTGGCCTTATATAAAGTTTACAATTTAACTTGTTTTTACAGGGATGTTATGGATGTTAGCATTAATTTGGGTGCTATGACTCTGTTGCTACTGGCTACTATGTTTCCTGTGTGCATTGTCTGTCCTGTATTTTTGAACATGGTTAGGGTTATCATTCATACCACATAAATAGTTGCACTTAAAACAGTCTTTAAAACCTTTAAAATCCAATATATGTCGCTAGACAAGGTCATGTTTTAACGTATTAACAAATGTGTTTTGTTTGGTAGTTGTTTTGAATGTGTTGTTTAATTTTTAAGACGTTTCCCTCCCTTAACATGGAATTATAAAGTTTATACTGTAACTTGTGATACATTCGGTATCATGTGATATTTTATAGCAGAGACTGCTATTCATTTCTACTAATCAGTGCCTTTTCTAGCCAGTGTCATGTGCTGGTTGGTGAAAGTGAGATATTAACCAAAAATGCCGAAAAAAAGAAATCGTAAAATACTTCCTCTATTTAACGGCGGCAACTAGAAAATACTCTCCGGATGTTGGAGATCGGATATATAAATCCACATAGGGGTGCATTATGTCGTATTATAGGTGAAAAAATACAATAGTGTAGCCAATATTATGAAAAAAAAGTTATGCCAAAGATATATAAGTCATGCACTCACAGAGACCAGGCTCCTCTCAATCCCATAAATTCTAAAAGAGCAGCAGAATGAGAGAAACAATGGCGCAGTATCTAAAGTAAAATTAAAATCCAATGCGCTTACAGGTAGTTGAGCACATTATCCAGAATTAATACATCGGTTGTACAAGAAGCATCCAACGTACCAACCTTGGCAATGTTATCTGGAGCTTCCCCTTGGTAAATGCTTTGTCCATTGGGTGAAGAAAGGGATGTGCTATGGCAGATGCAGTGGGAACATGGCATCCAGTAACCAATTCCAAGAAGGGTCATGCAAGCAACGTTGAGCACATTGTCCAGAATGAATACATTGAAATAAATAATATAAATAAACAAATAAATAAAAAGTTTCTTTAAAGATTCAAAAAATTAGTTCAAAAAGAAAATAGTCCCAAAATGCTTAGCCCAAGTCCTAAATCCTCATCGTATAAGGCCACCACGGCTTGTTGAAAGGAAGCCCATAAGTCCATGTTGGGAATGTTGATCCGCAAGAGATGGTGAGCCCTGTAAGCAGAGTGATCACAGTATGCACTCTTATATGATCAGTGATGTAGATTCTAGGCTGCAATGTGAACATCACTTGACAGGCAGTCATGAAAGTCTGGTACTGGGTCCTGTCTCCTGAATATTTGTCTGGTTGAGAAACACGTGGTTCAGGTGCCGCAGAGCCCTTGGGAATGGCTATCGGTTGTACAAGATGGTGGGCCACTCCTGGAGCATAGATCCTGTAATGGATGGCGCAGGTCAGCTTGTCCCGGGGTAGGTTTCAGGTGTAGGAACCTGATATGCAGGAGATGGCCAGAGACACACAGTTAAAGGAACACGACAATGCTTGAAAAAACAATAACTTGTATTGAAGAAAACTAACTGGTGATACTGATAGGAAAATCAGTCCAAAGGGTAAAGGGTCAGAGGCAGAAAAGAATAATCCAGGTCATGGTGCAGGGTTCAGAGGCAGGCGGCAGGCAAGAAGAAATTCGGGACACGGTCCAGGATTTAGTGGCAAGCGGCAGGCAAGACGAAATCCAGGTAATCCAATCCGGGTCAAAAAAGGGCACAGGCAGACAAAATGCAAAACATAGCACACTCCGGGTCAAAGATCAGGGTTCAAAAGGACAGAAAAACAGCAGCAGGGAGACACCGTAGGCAACTAAGCACCTCTGAATACCCGAGCACCGCCATCATGGTTCTAGGGGCGTTTATAGGGCTCTTAGGTACTTCCTCCATAGCCTGTCCCAGTTTGCTCCATTGACAAAGGGGTTAAAGGAGGTGGTGTCTGCACAGCACACAGAAGTGTCATCTCCCCTGCTAGCATCCTCGACTCTGCATCACCACTGCCTCCAGCTCCCTGTGAGGAAACAGTGAGTAAAGAACTGAGAGAGGATAAAGGCAACCGCCGCCATGAGGAGGACCGGCATGTGACCTTGCCGTCCCCTCCTAGTGGGCACCATGGGGGTGCTACGCTATCGACTGACAATCTCATGCTCTACCTCAATGGTTCCCTACCTCCTCCACTTAACATGTCCTTGTCTCTTCTTCCACAGCTCCACTTCTCTTGCCTCTTCTTGTTCATCTGTCTCCTTTGTTTGTTTTCTTCTGCCCGGTATCAGCTCTGTGAACTAGGCCTCTTCAGACTTTTGGGAAATATATCTGCTCACAGACTTTAGCTGAAGCCATACTTAATCGGTGGAAATTGCAGTTTGCACCGCATGACCAACTGAATTGTGTTATCATTGATGACGGGCCCAAGTTTGCTAACATTCAGTGTAGAAGATTTGCTACTGACTAGGAGTTTGAGCATGCAACTTCATATCCACGACATCCACAAGCAAACGGCAAAGGTGAATAATGGTAAGGACCCATGGAAGGTCATCTTGCATTGGAGAGACATGCCAACTGAGAGTCATAGCTCCTTTGCCGTAACCAACAAGCTACTTGAACATTTTCTGATACGAAGTGTACCATAAAAATTAAGACTCAAGAGGAAAGTTACACCATGACAAATCTGCCAGGGATCTGCCTGAGCTGTAAATTGGTGAACACATCTGCATCAAACCACTGCCAGGAGACAGAAACTGAAGCTTAAGAGTGGGTACATGTTTGGAAAAGGTTGCACCATGTTTGTGTCTTGTGGGCATTGAGGAAACTTTTTACTCCTATAAACAGCTGGCTTTCCATGTGGCTGAGCAGTCAGATTCATAAAGCCCATTAGCCCAAGTAATGTGCCAAGCACTATTATCTCAAGGACAGACTCCTGTATCATGGGAACGGGTTATACTGATTTGATCACAAACAACAGCAAAGCTGACAGCACCAAGCAGGCATATGGAGATAATATCCTAGAAGCATAAAACAGGCGTAATCAACTCCCTGCCAAACCAGATAAAGTCCACACATGCAGTGGGTGACAGTCACAACCACTGCGGAGCCTTAACATGTAGTACATAACATTACTAAGATTATTGGCTTGGCCTTATATAAAGTTTACAATGTAACTTTTTTAGGGGGTTGTTATGGATGTTAGCATTAATTTGGGTTATGACCCTGTTGCTACTGGTTACTATGTTTCCTGTGTGCATTGTCTGTCCTGTATTTTTGAACATGGTTAGGGTCATCATTCAGTTTCATCATTCATACCACTTAAATAGTTGCACTGAAAACGGTCTTTAAAAGCTTTCAAAATCCAATATATGTCTCTAGACAAGGTCATGTTTTAAATTTACTAACAAATGTGCTTTGTTTGGAAGTTGTTTTGAATGTGTTGTTTAATTTTTAAGACTTTTCCCTCCCTTAACATGGAATTATAAAGTTTATACTGTAACTTGTGATACATTTGGTATCATGTGATATTTTATAGCAGAGACTGCTATTCATTTCTACTAATCAGTGCCTTTTCTAGCCAGTGTCATGTGCTGGTTGGTGAAAGTGAGATATAAACCAAAAATGCCGAAAAAAAGAAATCGTAAAATACTTCCCCTACTTTACAGCCGCAACCCTAGAAAATACTCTCCAGATGTTGGTTACAGATAGGGGTGCATTATGTCGTATTATAGGTGAAAAAAGAAAAAATACAATAGTGTAGCCAATATTATGAAAAAAAAAGTTATGCCAAAGATATATAAGTCATGCACTCACAGAGACACTGTTCAAACCAGACTCCTCTCAATTCCATAGATTCTAGGAGGGGAGAATGAGTGAAACAATGGCGCAGTGGGAACATGGCATCCAGTAACCAATTCCAAGAAGGGTCATGTAAGCCCCCCCAATTGAAACACCGTCTTTTTTTTTTTTAATAGACCCGGAGGCGAGACCCTGCAGGAATAAGTTCTCAGCAACCGTTCGGCGCCTCTCACTCTTCTCCGCGAGGCCTCTGCCTTGTTGCAGTGCCGGCATTTCAAGCCGAGCGCCGGTATATGATGTCCTATCCGGCGCTCGGCAGTGAAGCCGCGCACACTGCGGCAGAAGCAGGGAGACAGAGAACACCCACCGCTGGACTTCTACAAGCCCAAGGTAAGTGAACTTCAAAGGGGGAGGGGGGGGCTAGAGAGTGAGAAGAGGTAGATAGGAGGGAGAGAGAGTGAGAGAGAGGGCTAGAGAGTGAGAAGAGGTAGATAGGAGGGAGAGGGGATAGATGATAGATAGGATGATGGGGGGAGAGGGGGGTAGATAGGATAGATTGGGAGGGAGAGGGGGGTTTATAGATGTTGGGAGGGAGGAGGGGGGTTTATAGGATGTAGATTGGAGGGAGAGGGGAGGTAGATTACTATTTGATTGGGGGGAGAGGGGTAATGGATGATTTGAGAGGAGAGGGGGGGTAGATACCTATTGTGGAGGGAGAGGGTAGGAATAGGTAGATTGGAGTGGAGGGGGAGATAGATAGATTGGAGAGGAGAGGGGGGATAGGATTGATTGAGGAGGGGGATGATAGGATGATGGGAGGAGAGGGGGTAATAGGATTGATGGGAGGAGAGGGGTGATACTATTGATTGGAGGGGAGGGGGTTAGATGGGGTTAGATGGATAGATTGGCGAGGAGAGGAGTAGATGGGATAGATTGGAGGGGAGAAGGTGTGGATTGTGGGAGGAGAAATAGGGGAGAATAGGTAGATAAGGAGGGTGAGGTAGGAGGGAGGGAGAGGGGTTATATAGGGAGAAAGAAGGGTAGGATGAATATTGAAATAAAGAGTCAGAATGAGAGAGAGAATGAATGGATTAATGTGTTGATTTGTTGATGCATTAATGAATATGTGTAAATAATTTGTGTGAAAGAATAAATGATTGTGTGAATGAAAGTGAATTAGTGAGTGACTGCAAAAGTGTTTGTGTGAATCATAGGTGTATTATTGATTTGTCAAAAAAGCAGATGGTATAAGCAGGGTGTTTAGGCAATGGCGACAAAGATGGCACAGATAGTGTGTTTATGTGACAAACATGTACGTTCAGCTGTTTGGGGACAAAGTTGACACAATGTGTAATTTGGGTGCTGGTCAGGTTCTATGTGGGCAGTGTGGACACCAGGGCTGGCTTTGGCATGTGATCTATGCCTGTAATTTAGGGGGTTTTATCTATACCTTTAATGCAGAGTTTATATGTAATTTCCAATTGATTTATACCTGCAAAGCTGGGTTTTGGGTTATTCTGTTCATCTGTATTGGCTATATTTCCATACATTATTTATGATTACCTGCAAATATAGGATTTGTATGTCTTATTCAGTTGATTTATACCTGGAGTGCTGTTTCCATGTATTGTTTATGTCACGGCTAGAGGACCAGCAGTGCAGGAACCTGGTATCATCCACCGCTACGGGAGCAGGGCAGTATACTGTTTGCAACAGGCAAAGGAGTAGTCGTTACACGGAGCCGAGGTCAGGAGTAGGCGAGGACAGGATAATCAAAACAAGCGGGGTCAAACACAGGAGATAGACAGGAACGTCAAAAACAAGCCAGGGTCAGAAGCCAAAATCACGAAGTAAGGTTTTTAATAAGCACAGCCAACATGCACAAGGCAATATCACAGGCAATGAGCTAGTGCAACAGCCAGGTTTAAATAGACATACTAATTGCATTTCCCGCCCAGCATGAAACGGAGGCTTGGAACGCACAAGGGTAGTGCCTATAAGAGACCACACGGTGGCGCGCGAGTACACAGGGCCAGAGTCCATGCAGTCTGTGGTCAGGAAACCTGCCAGCGGCTACTGGTGTCGAGGGGTTTCAGAAGAACGGCGGTTCGGGCAGACGGAAGGTAAGTACCCCGCAGTTACACTACCCCCCCTAAAAAGGGAGCCGTGCTGGCGACCAGGAGCTGGTTTGGTAGGATGACGGCGATGAAACGCACGAATCAGACGGGGTGCATGGACATCTGCAGCATCAATCCAAGATCGTTCTTCTGGTCCATATCCCAACCAGTGGACGAGATATTGTAGTCTGCGTCTGAATATTCTCGAATCGATGATAGCCTCCAGCTCATACTCATCAGGGCCTTGGACCAACACGGGTTTCGGAGTGGACAATCGTCGAGAGAATCGATTACGGACAACAGGTTTCAATAGCGATACGTGGAAGACGTTGTGTATTCGCATGTTGGATGGAAGTTCCAGGGCGTAAGAGACGTCATTTATTTTAGCCAGGACTTTGAAAGGGCCAACGTACTTGGGACCTAAGGTCTTTGTGTTCTGTTTGAGATGTAAATGCTGTGTAGAAAGCCAGACTGAGTCCCCAGGTGATATTGGTGGTCCTACGGAACGACGTTTATCCGCAGCCCGTTTTTGAAGTAGCTTGGCTTTAGAGATAGCCTCCGAAACTTCTTTCCAATGTTGTTGTAGAGCTCTGTGATGGGAGTCGGCAGCTGGAACGTCAGAAGGGAAACTGTTGGGTGGCCATAAGTTAGGTTCAAATCCCATGGCCGCACAGAAGGGAGAGGTCTTGAGGACTTCATGGTATGAGGAATTGTAAGACAGTTCAGCCAGGTGAAGTAATGATGCCCAATTGGACTGATCCTTAGTGACGTAGATACGAAGGTATTGTTTTAACACTTGATTAGTCCGTTCGGCTTGCCCATTAGTTTCAGGATGATAGGCAGATGAAAATTGCACATTACGGATTCCGCGATGCCCAGCTGCGATGTATAGGGGTTACGTACAGACGACCAGGAGGAACTGCCAGATCTTTGGGTCGGTAGCGTTGAGAGCGAGAGATGCTTTGGAGAACGGCAGTCGAGATGTTGGCAACAATACGATGGGACCCTCAAATTGTCTAGATAAAGCATCAGCCTTGATATTCTTTGATCCAGGGCGATAGGTAATTATAAAATTAAAGCGAGTAAAGCATAAGGCCCAGCGTGCTTGGCAAGGATTGAGTCTTTTAGCCTTTTCCAGGTAAAGTAAATTTTTATGGTCAGTAATTATAGTGATCGGTGTCTCCGTCCCTTCCAGGAGATGTCTCCACTCTTCTAGAGCTATCTTTATGGCCAACAATTCCCTATTTCCCACATCATAATTAGTCTCTGCATCAGATAATTTTTTAGAAAAAAACGAACAAGGATGTATTCTGTTGGTCTTGCAGTCTCTTTGAGACAGAATAGCACCAGCACCTGTCTCCGACGCATCCACTTCGAGAATAAAGGGCAAGGAAGTGTCAGGTCTGTGAAGAACTGGAGCAGATAGGAAGACCCTCTTTAGTTTTTCAAAAGCCACAACAGCCTCGGTAGGCCAATTGTTGGGAGTGGCGCCCTTACGGGTTAAAGCGGTAATGGGAGACACTATGCGAGAGAAATTACGAATGAAGCGGCGATAATAATTGGCAAAACCTAAAAAACGTTGAATTCCTTTGAGATCAGTGGGCCTCTTCCACTCCTTGATGGCTGTGACCTTCTCCGGATCCATCTCTAATCCGGTATCGGATATTATATATCCTAGAAACTTGATATGACTGCGTTCAAACTCACATTTCTCAGCTTTGGCATACAGGAAATTCTCTCTTAAACGTTGCAACACCTGCCGAACATGTATCCTATGGTCTTCTAGGGTGGCCGAGAAAATCAGGATATCGTCTAAATAAACCATGACATGAGACAGAAGCATATCACGAAAAATGTCGTTGATGAAATTTTGGAATACCGCAGGAGCATTACAAAGTCCAAAAGGCATCACCAGATACTCATAATGACCGAATCGGGTGTTAAAAGCAGTTTTCCACTCATGTCCCTCTCTGATGCTGATTAAATTGTATGCACCCCGAAGATCTAGTTTAGTGAAGATCTTAGCGTCCTTTAGGAGGTCATAAAATTCTGTGATGAGGGGCAATGGGTATTTATTCTTCACTGTTACTTTATTCAGCCCCCTGTAGTCTATGCAAGGTCTGAGAGATCCATCTTTCTTCTTAACAAAGAAGAACCCCGCACCCGCCGGGGAGGAGGAAGGGCGAATAAACCCCTTTTCCAGACAGTCTTTTATATATATCGACAAGGCCTGATTCTCAGGTCCAGAAAGTGGGTATGTCCGACCCGAAGGGGGAGATGTCCCTGGAAGGAGTTCGATGACACAATCATGAGTGCGATGAGGGGGCAAGGTATCGGCCCTCTGTTTCGAGAATACATCCAGATAGTCCCAATACTGTGTAGGAACAATCCCTTTAGGGTCGACTGAGGGACTTTCTAGAATAGAGTTCACCTTTAAGGGACGTAAACAGCAGGTTCGAAAACAGCAAGAACCCCAAGCCGTAATTTGTCCCTCGCTCCAGTTGATCGTAGGATTATGTCTCCTCAGCCATGGCAATCCCAAGATAACCGGAAGGTGCGGACTGGAGAGAACATCAAAGCAAATTCGTTCACAATGAAGGAGACCCACAATCAGACGAAGGCTTGGTGTTTCATGAGTTATAAGGCCAGGACCGAGAGGTGTCCCATCCACTGCTGCCACGGTACTGCTCTGGGATTTAGAAACCAGCGGAATACCCTGGAGTTGAGCCCAGGTCTGGTCAATGAAGTTCCCTGCGGCACCGGAGTCAATGAAAGCTTGTGTGGCCACCTGGTGACCTTTCCACTGTAGCGTGATGGGTATGAGAAATCGGGTATCAGAAGGAGCAGTTGAGGCTTTTACATTGCTCAGTGGAATGCCTCGGTCGTCCACTAAGCTTGAGCGTTTCCCGACTTCTTGGGACAATTCATAGCCATATGACCCTTCTGTCCACAATACAAACAGAGTCCCAAGACGCGTCTCCGTTGTTTCTCAGCATCAGATAGCCGGAGAAGAGGACCAATCTCCATGGGTTCAGGAGCCGGGGTAGAAGATTCCACCATGGTGGGTGCAGGATGAGGACGTGGAGTCGGGCGATAGGGGCGATATTTTCTTTCGCTCTCCTTCTCTAGACGTCTCTCCTGGCCCCGTGCGTCTAATTTGAGACACAAGGCGATAAAGTCCTCCAAATTCTCGGGCAGGTCTCGATAGGTAAGGGCGTCTTTGATTGAGTCGTTTAACCCCCTGTGGAATGCTGCTTTCAAGGCTTGGGTGTTCCAATCAGTCTCATAGGCAAGAGTACGAAACTCAATAGCATACTGGGCCACAGACCTTTTGCCCTGCTGTAGTTCCATAATGTTTGCCTCAGCGGATTCAACCCTTCCAGGAGCATCAAATACAGCACGAAAAGCCGCAAGAAAGGCATCCGCGTCATCCAATAGTGGAGACTGATGTTCCATAAGGGGAGAAGCCCAAGCAAGGGCCTCCCCTCGGAGTAAGTTAATAATGAATGCCACGCGATTGGCATGAGAGGAAAAAGTCTCTGGTTGGGTTCTGAAATGAAGTTGGCATTGATTCAAAAACCCCCGACATTCACGAGGATCCCCAGCATACTTCTCAGGAACAGGCATCTTAGGAGGTTTTCCGCCCCGAAGTCTGTCAGACTCTGAAGGAATCGAAGCTGCAGGGAGTCCCGCTGAGGCTGCAGAGGAGGGCAATGGACCGGAGGAGGTTAAAGATCGGAGTAACTCCGTAATAGTGTCCATCTTTTGCTCCAGCGACTGAAGGTGAGAAGCATGCGAAGCCAGCACCTGATCTTGGTGGTCTTGACGAGAGGACACACGAACCAAGTCTGCGGGGTCCATGGTAAGGCCTGTGATAATCTGTCACGGCTAGAGGACCAGCAGTGCAGGAACCTGGTATCATCCACCGGTACGGGAGCAGGGCAGTATACTGTTTGCAACAGGCAAAGGAGTAGTCGTTACACGGAGCCGAGGTCAGGAGTAGGCGAGGACAGGATAATCAAAACAAGCCGGGTCAAACACAGGAGATAGACAGGAACGTCAAAAACAAGCCAGGGTCAGAAGCCAAAATCACGAAGTAAGGTTTTTAATAAGCACAGCCAACATGCACAAGGCACTATCACAGGCAATGAGCTAGTGCAACAGCCAGGTTTAAATAGACATACTAATTGCATTTCCCGCCCAGCATGAAACGGAGGCTTGGAACGCACAAGGGTAGTGCCTATAAGAGACCACACAGTGGCGCGCGAGTACACAGGGCCAGAGTCCATGCAGTCTGTGTTCAGGAAACCTGCCAGCGGCTAC